>APFE030949078.1:0-65580 GCA_000404065.3 Pinus taeda | reverse complement strand
AATATTCATATACGGAGGAAACTAGTGCAAATATGAGCCTAAGAGGAATTCATATTTATAGGCTAATTTAGAAAGAAACATAGAGAAAAAGCAGGAATTGAGGGCAGAGCACAGCTAAGTGACATCTGAACTATTCTTTCTTCCTGCAAGTTTAGATCATGACACAGATACGATATAGCAAACATAGAGACTGTAAAAAGAGATGAGGAAAACTTATTAGTCCATGAGGAAACACGAGAATTCTGCAATCTTGTTCTTCAGCCATCAAATACACATTTAGATAGTCCAAACACACATGTTCCAGCAAGCTCTGTTTATTAAATCTCTCAGAGTGTACACAGCAAGTCTCAAAATCAGATTATTGATCAAACACCTCTCACCCTTTGAACAACGAACAACGTTGTTTAAATAGGCAAAATATCTATTACAAGCAGATCTCAGATCGATCTGATGGAGTCACAGCTTCTACCCTAATCTGTACTGAAAAATGCAAGAAAATATCTATCTAAGCGGCGATGGAGGTGAGTATTAAAATGGAGTTTAAGTATGGGTCATTTCTTGTGATGCGCTGGCTATTTGGTCATAACTCTGTAATAACTGCCCAGGAATCCTTTGTCAATATTGTTTAGGCGGTTCCATAAAATAATCTTCGCCTTTTGGATTGTGGCGGTGGTTGTCCCTTCAGTTTTAACCTTACTGTGCACTAACCATTTTTCCCAATCTGAAGCCAGAGCAGAATGTGCCAAACGTAATATCTCAATGGAAAAGCGACCAAACTATTGCCTCCACAGAGTGTATCCGCTGCTTTATCAATTATCACAGGTTCAGGCTTCACTTGTTTTGCACCATCTTTCATTAACTTAGGCTTGGCAAGCCTCGCTTCTCTTTGGCCATTTTCCTTAACACGATGCATCAAAGCCTGAGCTTGTCGATCATCATCAGAATCAGAGTCTAAGTCATCATATCCTCCCATTCCACCATCTGTTTCTCCTACAACTGTGGTATAACCAATGAAGAAGACGCTTCATGTGGTGCAACTGTGTGAAAGCTTGAACGATTTTAGAAAACATAATATCCAACTAAAACTGGCCGCATTTCCCATATGTAAGCGCACCAAGCACAACTTTCTTGTTATCAATATGAGCATTGACGAGAGCTCTCTCACTTTCCTCTGGAGTCATTTCCTTCATCTTCTTGTATCGATATACAACTCCCTATTTAAGAGTTGACGCTTGTACTCATGTTACGTTTAACCTGTACGTCAAACATGGCATCTGGACTGATTATATATCCAGTTTTCTGGATGCCAAATTTTTTCCCTTAACATTTCTTAGCTCTGGATTTGTGCATGAGATTGAATTACTAGTTGAGTCCTCCATGTTTTCACTTAACTCCTATTTCCAAATCAAGTTACCCTTCATTCTTTGCAACGCAAACAGCATCCTAAGCTGTATAAACAATGCTTGTTCCAATCAAAACCGGCATGGATTCTCGATGTCCTTGAAAAGTTTACTCACGCAGTCCTCTTATGCGTTTATCTAGTCTTCAAAGTTCAGATCGAGCCTCCCACTCAAAAATGCCACATTGCAATGGAATTGGGCATAGAGAATGTCCCTTCTGGCTCCAATTATTTTTTTGTCTTACATCATATTCCTTTCCTTACAGTCTCAAGACCATTCTTTTAGAATCACAATCTTTAAAGTGTATGCTTCTCACAAATACAATTGGAAATTGCATGGCAGTTAAAATCTGTGATTTATTTATGAATCTGAAGATTTAGATGATAGGAACCCAATTGCCCCAAGAATTTTCAAATTCTGTGCTAAAGATCAGCTTGCTAGTCTGGGCACACGAACTCTCTGTACTCGTGAATATCGTTTTTCCCTTTAAACCTGAGTTAAAGACACCAAACTGTCAGGTAAAACAATATCCTGCTTCTCCAACTCCTCCTTAAGTAGTTCAAAGTAGTGTTTTTGATTGGCATTCTCTATATTCCCAACATGATCCCTTTCAACAACCTCTATTTGTTCCGTAGCAAATGAATCTGTAGTTGGTAAATGATTTGCTTGAGAATCTGCAGACCAGTTACAATCCTTGGACTGACCCATAAATGTGGTAGCAATTGAAAGAAACAACACTGGCCTTGAGAATTCCTGTGTGCTCTTAGCAAGAAGTCTGAATGGAGTCCACCTCTGCAACCAGCTAAAAGGTGGGCATTTAAGCAACCCAAGTCCCTGTATACCCCTCCATAATACTGGAAATTTTGCTTCAGAAATCCTTCGTACCACATCTAAAGCTGCAACTTTCAATAGAAAGAAAACAAATTGACCTGTAGTTTCTCTTGTTACTTTGACTTGCTTCAAAGAAATGAAAGGCGCAACCGCATTCTGCAAAAAGAGCTTTAGGAATTGATGCAATCAAGAAATGTTTTTTCTCGAATATATGAGACAAGCTTCATTTTGTTGGCCCTTTTTGCTGCCCGCCATTCTTCTTGTAGCTCTACATTATCAGCAAACTTTCGAAGCTCTGCTAAAAGTTCAGTCTTAAGAATCCAATCTTCTGTTCCAAGCCACTTAGTGATAACTTTACTCAATTCAGGGTTGCAAAAATCGAATCCATCGAATTTGAAACTATAGTTCAAGAATATGTCCACTGAACAAAATTCTCCATCTTATGGTGCATGTTTCAGATTATGATGGGATCGTCAATTGTCTAAGCAGATTACGAGCTTTCTGTTGTAGTGACAGTACCCTGCAAGTGAAAACAGTAGCCAAAGACCTCTAAACCAGCTGCCCATAGGCACCTTTCATGTGTGGGAACCTGAGAATCATTTCCAGTAGATCCACACACTTTTCAGAGCAAGTATGAGAATCAAAGTGTACCAATGGAAACAATTGATCAATGGCTTTACATTTATACAATATCTGTATACCATCCTCTAACATGTTTTCCTCTAACAATAATGTCTCCAAAGCTTTTAATCCAGCTAAAACAACTTCTGGGTTTTGGTTCTTCAGGGTTTCCACAATAATAGGAACAACTCCAGCCTCAACAATGTAGTCCTTTAAACTACATTTCCCTTTGTGAAGTTTGCAGTTTAGAGAAGTTTTCCTGGAAAGCTTGAAACCCCATTTGTTAGGTTCTCTGTTTAGCTTTGTGGTGCTCCTAGAAATGTTTTCCAAGATCCTACATGCCCAAATTTTTGCTGGTACAGTTCCATCCTTTAACGCTTGTCTAAGAGATAAAACCAGATCTAATTCAATCAAGGACCGCTGAGATTGGACATCACTCGAATCAATAAACCTCACTAAAGTCCCCAGATCATTCACTTGGCCTTCAAGATTTTTCCCAGAAACCATCTTTACCAATGCCAGAAGCACATTTTCAGTAGTCATAAGCCTGTTCAGGTTATCATCAGAAGATGGAATCTTTGAAAGAATTCCTGCTGCAAAAGCTTGAACATTGCCCTCAACTAAACCATTTTTTATTACCTGCAGAAGTGCTTTCAAACAGTCATGATCGTTCATTACAAAATATATCACAGTTACATCCTTTTGGCACAAGTTTGAATACCAATTCTATCGTATGATCCCGCAGTGGTGGCGTCCCAATTTTGATATAACCAAAAAATGTTTGAATGCCATGATCATTGTCCTTGATCAATTCGATTACTTCATTGGCATCTGAAATTTCTTTCAAATGTAACAGCACCTTTACTGCATTTTCTGCAGTATGTAAACTGGCTATTAGATTCCCCATAACAACTTCCACTATCATTTGAGGTTCAATTGGGGTTTCATCTTCATAAAGAAGAAAAGATGCCCCATGCTTCATGGTTAAATCTGCTAAAATAGCTGCGGCATTCTTTTTCATTTCCAACTGAGATTTTTTTTTTTTTTTAAGTTCAAGCAACAAGGGAACTCCACCTGCTTTTGCAATGCATTTTTTAGATTTCTCATGGAAAGAGAATTTCCTTAACGCCTCAAGAGCTAGACTCTCTAATCTAAACTGCTTAGACTTCAGCATGTTAACTAAAGCATCAATCACATTTTGTTGAACCAGCGCTTCTCTTCTATTGTCATCAACCTCAAAACATGCAAGCCACTTCACCATTGCCAACTTGGAGCCTTGGGAGCCCTTGTGAAGACAGTCAGCAAATGGCTTGCACCAGTTAGCCTTAACCATTGCTTTAATGTTTTCTTCATGATAAGAATCACCATCATAAGAAAGCTGATCAAGGATACTCTCAATATCTGTTGCCAATTCTGGATGATTACCCCTTACAGAAACTGTAACCAGCATCAAGATAGCACCACATTCTTGACCCAACTGTTCAAGTATATTCTTACTCTTCACCAACTCTGACAGGAGGGTTATGGCAGCTGTTGTAACATCCGGCCCTCGATCCATATATCTGATGATTTGCTTAAGACCCCCAGCTTCAACCAGCTTTTCCTTTCCATGAATACTGTCTTTGACAATCAATGTCAAGACTGAAAAGCACAGCGCTTTCAACTCATTATTCCGTACTGTTGCTGTCAGGCAAAAAGAAGTGGCAAAACTGTTGGAGCATAGAATTTTAAGAGGAAACACATGCACCCAAAGGAAGCACACTTGACATCCACAACTAAATCTGAATTATCAATACTAGCAAGCCTCTTTTGGCAAAAAATAGTAGACAAATGCTCATATGACTTTGGATGGTGCACAGTGGTGTTCTTGAGGTGATGTAAGAGGACGTGCGTAGAGAAATGATTGGTAGTGGTTGGTCATCGACCAATCCTTGAGCTATAAAGTAATGTAACAATAAAAGATGAAGAGGGGTCTCAATGTCCTCCAAGAAGTTTCCATTATATCAATCATAACAACATGTCCATGCCTGAGAAATGTTTAATAGTGCCTAGTCCATGGTCCTCAAGAATACATGCAATGACTTTTGTGCCTGAGGATTTTGTGCCCTCTTTGCCACTGTAGCAAATTTCAAATATGGAACATTGATGTAAGAAAAGCATGACATATTTGGCCTATAAATATGTCGATCACGAAAGGTGAATACCTGCTATGAGCAGGAGGCTAACAGGATGCACACTTCAGTGTGGGAGATATGGTGTTCCTCGGGATTACCAGAGATCAGTTTCAATCACCTAAGGGGACTGCGAGATCATTGATGAGGAAATATGAGGGGCCATTCTGAGTGAAAAAGAGAGTGGGGGAAGTTGCTTACAAGCTGAAGCTTCCGCACCATATGCATATGAAACATCCAATTTTTCATATCAGTCAGTTGAAGAGATGTAGACCTATTAAATTGGCAACTAGGGCCAAAATTCATGTGTGTCATATTATTTATGGCAAATGATATTTTTTATTGGATCCCTCTCATTGATAGGTGTAGGATTGATCTAAAGATCACCTGATTCTAATAAGTATTTATGAAGTTATGAATTTATTTATGTTGTGGACAAATTGTTAAGTCAGCCAACAACTTATGTAGGCTCAAAAGCCCAACAGTCATGTCTATTTGACCTCTACGTTTTAGTATAAATAGAAGAGGACTTCAAGTCATTTCTACACACACTTGGATCTCTTCCTCTCTCTACTTGTTTTGGGTTTTAGCAGGAGGAGAGATCCTAAGGAAAAGCCAGAAAAGCCGGAAAAGCCAGAAAATCCGGAACTACCAAAAAAGCTGGTAAAGCCAAAATAGCCAGAATAGCTGGACTAGCTAGAAAAGCCAAAAAAGCTGGAACTGCTGGAAAAGCCAGAAAAGCCAGAACTGCTAGAAAAGCCAGAATTGTCGGAAAAGTCGAAACTACCAGAAAAGATGGAACTGTCAGAAAAGCCGGAACTGTCGGAAAAGACAAAAACACCGGAAATGCCAGAAGTACCAGAAAAGCCGGAAAAGCCGAAAAAGTCGAAACTGCTGGAATTGTTGGAAAATCTGGAACTGTCGGAAAAACCAGAACTGCCTAAAAAGATGGAAATGCCGGAAAAGCCAGAAATACTAGAAAAGCCGGAAAAGCCGGAAAATCCAAAAATGCTGAAACTGTCGGAACTACTGGAAAAGCCAAAACTGCGAAAAAGCTGGAACTACCAGGAACTACCGAAACAGCTGGAGCATCTGTCTCCGAAGGAAGGCAGCATTATGCATGAGATCATGGGAAGCATAATAAGCAACATGATGATATGAGCATGGGCAGCATAATGATGAATGAGATCATGAGCATGGGCAGCTTGATGATGAATAAGACCATGGAAGATGCAGCATGATAAGCAGCATGAAGATGAGAGCAGCTCAGTCATTAAGGTTCAACACATGTGACAATACAACAAGGTCTCACACAGTAATGTGCATCAAATAGACGAGATGCAGCACTATGATAGGTGAATGAGTCACCTTAGAGAATCAATTGAAGCAATATGTCTTCAACTAATCTCATGCCGATATCAAAAGTCAAAGTGATTGACTTCTATTGTAAATGTACTATCTCTCTCACTTTCTCTACTGAACTTTGAAGAACATAAAAGAAGAATTGATCAAGGGTTTCCCCACATTGGGGTTTGTTCCTAGCTAGCACCACATCTTGTGTTCTCTTGTCTTGGCTTGTCTTCTGTGATTTATATTTATGTTCTATTTGTAGTTTACTTTACGCTTATGTGATTGCTAATGTGGAAAAGAAATTGAAATAAATTGCTCTAGCATAGAACATACCTAAAAATAACATGGTTTCAAAGCTGAGGCGAAGACAATGCCCAAGCAAAATTGAAAGAGCAATCACCAAAGACAATAGGGAAAAGACAAAAGGATCAATGGGTTCACATCTCTCTTCTAAGTTCACAAAGGTTGAAGTCAAAGAAGAACATATTATCAGAATGGCGTAGCGGAATTTTCTGATGGCCCATCTAAATATCACTTCATTGGGAAGTTCGGATCTAAGGGTGGAAGGAAAGGTGGATGCCTTGGTTGCAATAAGTTCGGCCATTATGTGAAGGAGTGTCTGAAGGTCATGCAATTCATCAAGGAAATGTTCAACTCTTCAAAGAACACAAGGAACTCTGAATCACATTTATGTACCTAATCGCAAGAAGAACCTAGTGTCCATCTCAGAAATGGAAGTCAAAGGTTTCAGGGTGGCATGCATCGATGGAAAGGTACATGTTTGGAAATAGAATTTTCAAAGATGTTTTTGAGTTCTAGATTGTATCAAATTGTAGGAATTCCACTGGGGACCATGTCCATTGTCATGTAGCACCAAAGTTCTGTGAGTCAGATGGTGACAGGGATGCCTGAATTCAAAAGGAGCATGAAAGTACATGTTTGAGATGTACAAAAGGAAAATATTACAAGGGGACCATTCCCCTCATGTAGCAAGTCCACAGGTCTAGAACAACCCAAGGGATCTGTGATTGATAATTAGGAATCTTGCATATGCAGGTGGAAGAAAGCCCTCTATGGCTTGAAGCAAAACACCCTGGGCATATTATGAAAGGATCGATAGTTGTCTGATAAAGCTGAGATTCACTAGGAGTGAAACAAATCCAAACCATCCAAAGGTTGTGGATGATAGGCCTCTCATACCAGCACCTTATGAGGATGACCTACTTCTATTAGGTGTAGACCCTGTCATTTGCAGAAGTAAGAGGGAGTTGGATTCGAGATGTGGAATGTGAACTGCAAACCTGTGACTACCTCGAGGATCTTAATTTTTAGAAATTATATGGTAGTGTTGTTGGACCAAATTTTGGAAATGCCTTTGAATCTCATAAACTCATTCTCACTGATGTTCTTGGTGAACTTCCATCTAGAAATATGTTTTGTAGTTAGCATGGTGAGCTCATATTTGGTTTAACCTCACTGGATTGGTGCCAACAATATTCTAAGTTGTCTTCAGGGCACAATCTCTCATGGATTGAGATACACTGCCAAAAATATGAAACTGCATGATTATTCAAATATTTTGGGCAAGCAGTGTGGAGGATCACTAGAGCACTTCTTAGTGTTGTTTCTCTTTGTATTCTGCTTCGATATCATGGATGAGTAGGAAGCAAAAGTCGGTTGTTATAAGCACCGCTAAGACCGAATACATATCTATGAGTATGATCTTGTATGAAGATGCCTGTTTGGGGAAGCTCTTCAAGTGAGTTGTTTGTACCACTATGATTATTTGTGACAACCAAAGGTGGGATTCAATTATTGAGGAAACCTGTATTCAATGATTGCTCCAGCAGGTATACATCAGCTACTACCTTATTTTGGATATAGTAAGTGTATTAGCAAGGAAGCTCCATTGCTCTGAGATGATGTACAGGTCGCTACACATTGTCTAACCCCCAGGGGAAAGATCAAATCTGTGATTTTCCCAAACAACTTGGAGTCATGAGGAGACCCTTGTACAAGGGTCCTCCATGTTGTATACATTGAGCTCTGGGAGCTCTAGGGGCTTGTGGTTCTTACTGGAGCTACATACGACTATAGGGTGACTCACCCTCCCCTAGTGGTGCGCACTGGGATAGGATGATTCACTCTCTTGTGGATAGGATGATTCGCTCTCCTGTGGACAAGATGATTTAATATCTTGTGGGACAAGATGATTTGCTCTCTTGTGGGATAGGATGATTCACTCTCCTGTGGACAGGATGATTCACTCTCCTGTGAACAAGATGATTCACTCTCTTGTCGAACAAGATGATTCGCTTTCTTGTTGGATAGGATGATTTGCTCTCCTGTGTAGCAAGATGATTAATTCTCCTATGAGGTCTAGATGATGTGTTCTCCATGACGATTGTGTAGTAGGATGATTAATTCTCCTGTGAGGTACGGATGATGTGTTCTCCATGACGATTGTGTAGTAGGATGATTAGTTATCTTGTGAGGTCTGGATTATGTGTTCTCCATGACGATTATGTAGCAGGATGATTAGTACTCCTGTGAGGCCTATATGATGTGTTCTCCATGGTGATTGTGTAGCAAGATGATTAGTTCTCTTGTGAGGACAGAATTGATTAAGTTCTCCTGTCGAGATATCCTAACCATGCAGTCTGGGACTCATGGGAAGTACCTCTCATCTGATCAATGAGCAGGGAAATTAGGACAGGGACCATAGTAGTACCAACGGACACATCGTTTATCTACCGTATTCCCTATGCTAGGATGACCTTCATTGATCTAGGATCAATGATACTGGTCCGGGACCAGTGGTAGGAGTTGTACACACTATGACACTGACTACGGGTCAGTTGAGGACTGGTCTGGGATGAGTGGTACATACTCTGAGACTGACTTCGAGTCAGTAGAGTACTGGTCTGGGACCAATGGTAGGAGTTGTACCTACTATGACATTGACTTCAGGTTGGTTGAGGACTAGTCTAGGACCAGTTGTACACACTCTGAAACTGACTTCAAGTCAGTGGAGAATGGTATGACACATTCTCGATCAATTCTTCTTCTTCATGGTTCAACAGAGCCAAGTTGAGCAGAGCAGAGCCAGAAGAGCTGAGCAAAGTTGAGCAGAGCTGAGAAGAGCCAACAGAGCAAAGCTGAGCAGAGTAGAGCAGAGCTGAGTAGAGCCAGCAAAGCTAACCAAAGCAGAGCAGAGCTAGCAGAGTTGAAGAGAGATAGCAGAGCTTAGCAGAGCAGTGCAGGGCACTGATAGTAGAGATAGTACAGTTGGACATATGGATCAGCGGATGGAGTTCTCCCTAGTTGAGAGGGAGTGTTAAAATTGGTAACTAGGGCCAAACTCCATGTGGGTCATATGATTTATGGCAGATGATATTTTTATTGGATCCCTCTCATTGTGAGGTGTAGGATTGATCTAAATATCATCCGATTCTGATAAGTATTTATGAAGTTATGAATTTATTTATGTTATGGACAAATTGTTAAGTCGACCAGCAACTTATGTAGACTCAGAAGCCCAACAGTCATGTCTATTCAACCTCTACGTTTTAGTATAAATAGAAGAGAACTTCAAGTCATTTCTACACACAATTGGATCTCTTCCTCTCTCTGCTTGTCTTTGGGTTTTAGTAGGAGGAGAGATCCTAAAGAAAAGCTGGAAAAGCCAGAAAAATTGGAACTGTCGGAAAAGTTGGAAAAGCCAGAAAAGCCGGAACTACCGGAATAGCTGGAAAAGCTGGAACTGCCGAAAAATCCGGAATTGCCGAAAAAGCTAGAACTGTCGGAAAAGCTGGAAACGCCAGAAAAGCCGGAAATACTGGAAAAGCCAAAAAAGCTGGAAAAGCTGAAAAAGTCAGAACTTCCAGAAAAGCCAGAACTGTTGGAAAAGTCGGAACTACCAAAAAAGCTGGAAATACCGAAAAAGCCAGAAATACTGGAAAATCTAGAAAAGCCAGAAAAGTCGAAAAAGCCAGAAAATCCGGAAATGTCGGAACTATCAGAACTCCCAGGAAAGACTGAACTACCAGAAAAGCTGGAACTATCGGGAACTACCAAAATAGCTGGAGCATTTGTCTCTGAAGGAAGGCGGCATGATGTATGAGATCATGGGCAGCATAATAAGTAGCATGATGATATGAGCATGGGTAGCATAATGATGAATGAGATCATGAGCATGGGAAGCTTGATGATTAATAAGACCATGGAAGATGCAGCATGATGAGCAGCATGAAGATGAGAGCAGCTCAGATCAAGGTTCAACACATGTGACAGTACAACAAGGTGTCACATGGTAATGTGCAGTAAATAGACGAGATGCAACACTGTGATAGGTGAATGAGTCACCTTAGAGAATCAGTTGAAGCAATATGTCTTCAACTGATCTCATGCCGATATCAAAAGTCAAAGTGATTGACTTGTATTGTAAATGTATTATCTCTCTCACTTTCTCTACTGAACTTTGAAGAACATAAAAGAAGAATTGATCAATGGTTTCCCCACATTGGGGTTTGTGTTGGCCCTCAATTTTGGTCTATTTTTCTTTATGGAAAAAAATACTTAGGGTTAGGGTTATGAAATGAATATGGAATGTAGGAAATAAATATAGGTAAATAGAGAATGATATTTAGGGTTATGAAATATTAGGGTTATGGAATGAATATAAGATGTACATATGTACATTGGATTAGGTATAGGGTAAATGTATTAGGATGGACATAGGCTAATGTGTATAGAATGAGGAAAATGTGATGAATATAAAATATGCATTCAGGTATTAACTCAATTATAACAAAGTCTACAAATTTCTACAAAAATTTAAATTTACAAGAGCAAAATTGTGCACTTACTATTCTTGTACTTCCCTGTAGTATTGGATGAATGTTGTTGTTCTTTAATAATATTGAATGAAGTTGTCTTGATTGGATATTGTAGATAGATAGAGCTTATTTATGCTTTCTGTTCTAACATCCTTCATTGATTTTGGTCCATTGATTGTTGATGTCGTTCAGGTCCCTCTGCAATTGATTTATAATAACTCAGGTCCCTTTTTTCATGTACATTTTTATGCAATATATACATGTTTTTGCTAACATTTCAGGTCCCTCTGCAATTGATTTCAAAAATATTTCAGGTCCCAACTTCCAACAATACAAGTTTCATCGTCAATTCAGCTGCACAACTAAGTATCTTTTTGTGAACCTTCCCCCTTGTTGATGGGAAGACTTGTCCTCAAGTCTTGTTTATTCTAGAGGATGATTCCTACAAACTTAAACTGAAGAAATGGTAAAACAAAATAAAGAATTCATATTGGCCAAGATGGTTGGTTTTCCAATATGAATTCGAGTTTGTATTGTGCCACTTTCGTGGATTTTCACAACCAAACTCCTTTATTATTTTGGATCTTTTCTATATATTTTTTTATTTTTTGGATGGAGGTGGAGTGTAATGGAGTAGGGAAGTATGAGAAGCTTATGAAAATAGGTTATATCGAAGTTATGATATAGTAGTAAATCTGGACTTCAACGTGCATGGTCATGGAGCTTAACATACAGTATGGATGATGGATCAAATCATGAACAATATGAATTCAATATGAAAGGATACTTTGGAGATTGATGTGAATTGACATGGCACTGAACTTGACTACTTCTTCTAATGATTAGCTTCATGTCTTTCTGCCTTGATCTCGATCATGTTGTAGGGTTTGTTGGTGTTGTTGGTCAACATCTAAGAGAAAGCTTCAAGAATTTGAGTTTCATTGGATGAACTCAACATCAGGTGAATTTTCACTTTGCTTAGACTTGAACATCTGTTTCATATTCTAGCATATGAATTTGATTTTGAAAATTGCTTCATCCATGGAGTTCACTCCTTCATTCTTCCTATGACCTGCAAAAACATAGCACTTGCCTGCAATACAACATTAGATGATGGAGGAAGAGAGGTGTACAGTCTCTCTTCTTCCAATAAACATGTAAATCATTACAAGCATTGCTTAGAAAACAAATCCAAAGATGATAGACAAACATAATGCATTTATTTACCCCTTTGAGGAATGGTGGCCAGCCTAGACCTCCTCGCGGTATTTTGTTTACAAAATATTAATTTTATATCCAATTAGAGTGATTCCAAAGCCAAGTTGAATTTAATTCATATGGCTACCTCCAGTATAAATAGGTTTTCAAAATGGTTTAAAATGATATGGTAAAATTATAAGGAGTGCCATGTTTGATAGAGCTGCTTGTTAATTTTTAACTAGACCAACAGTCATTGTTTGAAGTGTAATTTCTTCAATAAAGATCGGATCAATGTGATTTCACTTGGAGATTAAAATAGATTCATATTTTTCTTTCCAGTATAAACAGGTTTTAAAAATTCTTAGGCTTGATATCACAAAATTGGTGATGAACAGGCCTAGGAGGCAGAATTTTAGTATACCGTTTTGAAGACATGCAGTCACTAAATGTGGCATAACTTTTTCATTTCACCTCAAAATGGGATGATTCAAATTGGGTCTTAAAATAGACTTGAATATATATCTCCCACATAAAAAAAATTTGAAAATAATATGATTTGCTATGTGAAATATGCCAATGAACAGGCAAGACCTAGAATTGTCACCATGCAGATTTTTCGACAAACAGTTAGTATTTCAAGAATAGCTTTTTTCATATGATACTTGTTTGAAGTGATTCAAATTGATTTGGAAACTAGATTCCAAGGGCTATCTTCCCTATGAATTGTAGATAAAAATGTTTCCATTAGACACTTCAAATATAGGTTGTACTAACTTTGTCCTCAACATTTCACTTGAGACCTAGTTTTGGTTTTGATCACTTTTTTATTTATGATATAAATTGAGAACTTCAAAATGGATTCCAAAACTAGATTTCAAGAGATATGTAAAAAACATGATTTCAAAACGATCCTATATGGTTACCCAAAATAGGCTTGTTCTTACTGCATTTTGCCATGTAGTCCTTTCAAATGAATATTGAACAATGATTTGAAGAAATTGTTTGAAACAAATTTATTATGGAAGTCTTATTGCGAATTCATTCTACTTGTTTATTTATTCTATTCTATCCTATTCTATTTTAGAAAAACAATTCATTCTCTCAAGTATAAGAGAATTTCCAGTGCATCCATTTTCGTAACAAGATCATAAGTAAACTCATATCCAAATTCGAAAAATATACTTTAATGAATGTGTGGACATGAAAATTTATTTGATCATAAAGATTTGATGAGAAAGAATGTTGAAGAATGGAGTAGTGTTGTAACCTATTCTTTAACATCATCTTGTCGATCTTGTTGTTGAAAATGGATTTTGTAGTTATTTTTTATGTTTTTGTTGGGGGGTTTTGTTTTGGAACCCTCATTTTAGGATTTCTATTTCTAGGCATAAAGAAACATAACCAAGAGAAATGTATCTTAACTAATTTTTTAGTGTTTTTGTTTATCTTCTAATTGACTATGTTGATAATTACCTCCCCGGCAACGACGCCAAAATGTTGGGCTAATTTATTGACTAAATTAACACAAGTATTTAATTATTAATCCGGGTTTGTAAAACTTGGAGGCAAATCCACTGTATATGGACATCAGATATAATCAAGTTTAGAAGATAAAATTTGAAAACTAAAGAAGTGCATATTAAAAATATAGCCTACATTAATAATTTCAATTCACCTTGCAATGAAGGAAAGCTGAAATGGCTCTTAACTTAGGAGAACCAGGTTGTTCTTCCCTACAATACTACATTCATGAAGATAAATCTAACAACACTAATTAACAATGGTTTATGATGCAGAAGATGTAGAAGAAGATGCTCCTAACTAAGGAGGTCCATATTGTCCTTCTTCACAATCCTACTATATCACAATCACCATTGCTCCAAACCAGAAATGCATAAATAACTTCAAATAAGAAAAGGAGAATGAAATTCAGTTTTAGTTCAAGATCAAATAGAAGGAGAATTTAACTTAAATTCTTGTGTGTCCCTTCATATGTAGATTAGAATTAAACCAATATTCATTCAGCAATCATCACATATCTAAATACATTCGAAATAAAAACTAATCTATGAAAACTATGAAAAATAAACCAAGAAGTGTACTTAGCTTGGTGTGGGGCCCTCCACCCTTGCCTTGCACACTTGAAGAAATCTCAGCTACAACAACTTCAGTAGATCAACCAAGCATGAACAACAAATTGGAATGAAACAAGTTCTTCAATTTAGCTCCCAACTCAAATTATACAGAAGTTACATACAAATTCCCTTCCAAAAGCCATCAAAGTCTTGGCTTTAAATAGAGGTTTAATGAAACAAACTGATCTATATTATCTCTAACACTCATATCTACTCATATCCACCTATCTAAGTCGAACTCATCCAATCCATCCCAAGAAATATGGTCAATCCCATAAAATCTCAAAACTGCCCTATTTCCTAGGGATTTTATGGTGACTAGTCATGTTTGACCAGCCTTGACCGGGCCTAATAAAGCTTGTTCTGGCTGAACCAAGTGGAGTTAGCTTAGTCCTAGTTCCCAACCTGTCCATCCATGCATCAAACTCGAGCCCAAGTGTCCTGCAAACATGTCATCCACATAGCTATTACGGGAATTTCTGATTCAGTCCAAAATTGCACTTGAAACTCAATTTTCATAAAAACTTCTAGAAGTTGCAAAATTAAAATTAAACACCTGAATATGCATAAAATACATCAAAATGAGATGGATGTGATGGAAAATGGATGGAAAATATAAGGATTAAGTAGGTTTCCCTAAGCAAAAATAGACCAAAACTGAGGGCCAACAGCGCCTCCAACAGGTTTTCACCCTCACTCCCTACCTCGGGCGCCTCTAAGAGGTTTTCACCCAAGAATATTTTTATTCCTTTTGTTTTCCTCTTTCTTTTTTTTTTTTATGATCAAGGTGTGGGTGCATGAGACAGGGCCCTGCTCCACTACCGGCACTGACTTGTCCAAAGTTTCAATGAACTTCTGCCTAGAAAGGGGTTTCCTGTAGATTTTTAATCGATGCCCATTGACGAGCATGGGGATGGCTTCTTCATCAATAGTCCTAATGAGAACTGAACCATTGTCGTTTCATTTCTCCACTGTATATGGTCTTAGCCACCTTGTCTTCAGCTTCCCTTTGAAATCCTTGTATCTTGAATCATATAGCAGCGCCCAATCTCTTGGCTGAAATTTCTTTTCGTTAAGGTGCCAGTCATGCCATATCTTTCTCTGGAGTTGGATCACTTCTAAGTGGAGGAGGGCCTGCATTCTCTATTTATCCAATCCATTCAGCTGTAGTAATTTTTCCTGTTGTGCATGGCTGAGGTCTAGGTCTAGCTGAGCTGCCGACCTCAATGTGTTGTACTTGAATTCTATGGACAACAAAGCCTTCTTCCCGTAGACCAGCTCATAAGGTGTGAAACCTGTTGTAGTTTTCCAAGTGGTGTTGTAGGCCCAGGTGGCCTCAACCAAGCGATCGACCCAATCTTTTCTGCTGCTGCTCACTCCTATAGTCAAAATCTCTTCCAAAGCTCTGTTAGTGACTTCCACCTACCCATTTGCTTGCAGATGATAAGGGGTGGAAGTCCTATGCTTAATCTTGTGATGAGCGAGCAGGTCTTCAATCAGGTTAGAGGTAAACTGACTTCCTTGATCTGTGACTAATTCCCTTGGGTAGCCAAACTTGTAGAAGATATTTTCCCTCAAAAACTCAACCACTTTTCCTTCTGTTGCTGCCTTGATTTCCTTTGTCTCTGCCCACTTTGTCAGGTAGTCCGTGCACACAATGATGTAAGGCTTTTGCTTTGAAGGAGGATTGATAGGACCCACAAAATCCATGCCCCACTTCTCAAATGGCTCAAAAGTCACTTGAAGTTGGAGGGGCATCTCATCCTTTGGAGTCAGTTTCCCCATCCTCTGACATCAGTCACATTGGCTGATGTATCTTCTAACATCTTGATGAAGAGTGGGCCAATAGTAGCCCGCCTGTAGAATTTTGAAGGCAGTCTTTTCTGCTGCAAAGTGGCCTCCACAGGGCCCATTGTGATAGGTGAGAAGGATGTCGAAAACTTCCTCCTCCCTAACACAATGCCTCAAGATCTGATCCGGCCCAAGTTTAAACAGGTTGCCTGCAATCCAAGTGAATGGGGCACTTTTCCTCACAATTTTGCTCTTCTCTTTTGAGGATAGGTGCAGAGGGAACTGTGCTGAAACCAAGTAATTTGCTATATCAGCAAACCATGGAGAGAGTACTGAAATAGCAAACAAGTGTTCATCTAGCATTTGATCATCCACCATCCCTTCTTCACCTGCAGGAAAATCTAGTCTAGACAGAAAGTCAGCAACAACATTTTCCTTACCTGACTTGTCAACAATGGTCAAATCAAATTGCTACAACAAAAGTAACCATTTAATGATACGAGCATTTACATCAGGTTTATTCATTAAATATCTAATCGCAGCATGATCAATGTGTGCAAATGTTTGATAACCAGTGATGTAGTGTCTAAACTTGTTTAGGGAATGGACTATGGCCAAGAACTCTTTCTCGGTTACAGTATAGTTCAACTCTACCTTGGACAGGTTTTTGCTGACAAAGTAGATGGCATATGGTAGTTTCTCCTCAACTTGTCCCAAGGATGCCCCTATGGCTTTGTTCGAGGCATCAGTGTGGATGTGGAAAAGTAGGGCCCAATTTGGACCTCTCAAGATTGGGGCGGTTACTATCTTATCTTTCAACGCATCCAGAGCCTCTTGACAGTTGTCAGTCCATATAAACTCAACATCTTTCCCCAAAAGACCAAACAATGGTGAGGCTAGCTTACTGAAATATTTAATGAATCTTCTGTAATATCTTGCTAAACCTAGGAAACTCCGAACATCTCTTACCTTTTGAGGAGGTGGAACCTTTTGGATGATAGCAATTTTGTTGGGATACACCTGTAATCCTTACTGAGAAATTGTATGACCTAGCACGGTCCCTTCAGTCATAAGGAATTCACATTTTTCAGGGCTGAGGGACAGGTTCATCTCAATACACTTGGTTAAAACTTTTCCTAGGTTAGCCAACGCTTCTTGGAAGTTGGACCCATAAGGAGTAAAGTCATCCATATAGATTTATACCGAATCATGAACCAGCTCCGTGAATATGCTCAGTACTGCTCTCTGGAAAGTGGCAGGAGCATTGCATAGCCCAAAGGGAAGGACCCGGTAGGAAAAGGTATCCCATGGACAAGTGAATGTGGTCTTATCTTGGTCCTTTGGGCTGATTTGGATCTGACTATACCCACTGAACCCATCTAGGAAAAAGAAGAACTTCTTCCCTGCCATTCCATCTAACACCTGATTTATGAAAGGCAAAGGGAAATGGTATTTCTTGGTGGCTTTGTTAAGTTCTCGGTAATCTACACAAATTCTCCACTTCCTATTTTTCTTGGGCACAAGCACCAGAGGAGAGATCCACTCACTGTTAGAGATGGGGTAGATGAATCCTGCATCCAACAACTTTTGCAATTCTTCTTTGACAATTTCCTTAAGGGTTGGATTCATTCTCCTCTGAGGCTGCCTGACCGGTTTGCAATCCTCTTTGATGTAAATGTGATGGGTACAGACTGAAGGGTGGAATCCTTTCATCTCCTTATAGCTCCAAGCGAAAGCATCCAAATGGTGGTTCAATAAGCTACACAACTCCTCCTGAGAGGGAGATAGGGATGAGCTGATATTTAAGGTTCTTTCAGGGCCAAATTCCACATTCTGAACTCTGGGAGAGGTCGGACCAGCCACGCAGAAGTCCACTAGAGCACTGGCTTGGGTACCCTCCACCAGCTCCTCTAATGGCAGCACACTGGGAGGTGGATTTTGAATCAGATTCTCAATTAAGTCATCCTCGGTTTGAGGACCTCCCCTGGTGGCTTCTACTGTGCACAATGGTGTGGAGTAGACTTCATCCTCATCTCCCTCCTCCAACCAGAGAGGTAAATCATGTTCTAACAGAGGTTGGGCAAGAGGATGTAGGACTAGCTTTTTGGACATAGGCCCGTTCTTGATGGTCATGCTCCCTGCTTAACAATTGATGTAAGCATCTGCAGTGGCCAACCAAGGCCTTCCCAAAATGAGGGGGTATCCAGTGAGTTTTGCCTTTGGTTGAAGGACCAAGAAGTCCGCACGGTACTCCCAAGAATCAACAGAGACTAGGACATCTTCCACAATCGCTTCGGGAGTCATGGTGGAGAGGTCTACTAACTGTAGTACTGTCGAGGTCTTTCTTAAGGAACTTTGAAGGTTAAGTTTGAGCATAGTGTCCCTGGTCATCACATTAATGGAAGCCCCTAGATCAATCAAGGTGTGGGGGATGATGGTGCCATTGATGTGGACATCAACTACAAGACTTCCAGGGTCCAAATATTTTGGACAGATTACTTGTCCCAACATCAGATCAGACAGCTGGCCCATGACATTTATAGTTGGGGCATCTCTCTTGCGCCTGCGTAGGTGCCTGAAACACTTCTCCTTGATCAATTTGTTGTAGATTGGTACATCTTTTATGGCCTGGAGAAGTGGTATTTTCACACGCAACTGTTTAAGTTCTCCCAGAAGTTCAATATCCTCCAGGTTTGGTTATGTGGTTACCGTTAGTCTCTCAGGAAAGGGTGGAATGACTTTGGGTTCACTTTCCTATTTCTCTTCCCCATCCTCTGGAGGAGGTTGGTGATTTGGAAGGACCTTCCCAGATCGTGGGTTGATCTACTGAATCTCCACAGCGTAGGTAGGGCATGTTGTCTCTCTAGTATATACCTGCTACGCCTGTCTATTATTGGGGTTCGGGTTTGGTTGAGAAGGCATCTGGGGTTGTCTTGGAGGAGCAGGAGGTAATGGTTGAGGTGGAGCAGGTGGTGGAGGCAAAATAGCGGGAGGAGAGTTGTATTGGGGCCTCCAACCTAGCTGAGGTGCATTCCACTAAGGTTGTGGCTGAACATGAGAGTGAAACGAATGAGCAGCGGGTTGAGTATGATATTGAGATGGATAAGACCAAGGAGGAGGTGTTGACCAGGAAGGATGAGTAGGGGGGCCCCAAGAAGGTATATGAGCGGATTGGTTGGGGTGGTAATAAGTTTGGGATGTCCCCTGCATCCCCTGCTGGTAAGGTCTAGATCCATGCGGCCTCCTTTGGTTGAGGAAGTAGAGTGGTTCAGTGGCTCCCTCATCCCCTTGGTACATGGCTTTAAATCCGGGCAAGGTTGGGCATTGGTTTGTAGGATGGTCTTCCTCACAAACGAAACATACCTCTACCGAGTGCAATGGACACTCGTTCTTAGGATGCTTCCTTGTGCATCTGGGACAAAAGATGGCCAAAGCCCTCTCAACTTCCTTTTTCTTCTGTTGGATTTGGAAAGTATCCATTTGCATGGCAAGGGTCTGTCTCATCTCACTTTTAAGGTCTTCCATTTGATTTGTAAACTCATGTTTGGAGAGGGTGGCATTGGCTGAAAGTGGATTCCCCCTACCTCTTTTCCGGGCGGCCCTAGAGTGGTTTCTAAACATAGTCTTTATGTCCTCATAAGATAGTTGGTAGATGTCTCCACCAGCGAGAAAATGGAGGGTATCTAAAAGGTCTTCAGGGACTCCTCGGAGTAGGACTAGCTTCAGAGATTTAGGGTCAAGTGTGCACCTGACCCTTTTATAACTAAGTTGGAACCTCTCTTCATAGTCTTTTAAGATTCATCACTTCCCATGGTCATCCGAAAGATTTCTCCCTTCGTTTCCTTTGACCTACAGTAGTCCCAGTATTTGTTGTTAAAGGCTTGCTACATTTGAGTCCAAGTTGTGATACTGTTTCCAGGTAAACCCATGAACCAGCATAGGACTGCATCCTTGAGGCTAGAGGGAAAGAGTTTCAACTTTTGCTCGTCTTCTGCATAGTCATAAGTTCGACAAAGGACAACAAACTCAAACAAGAAGGTATCAGGGTCTTCAGTGGTCAATCCATGGAAGTGAGGTAAGGCTGAGGGACTTATGTTCTTCATTTTCGTGTCCCCATTGGTCTCTCGGATGGGAAATGCACCCTCTATTCTCTCCTCGTCTCCTATACCGTTTCTGCGTTTTGCCATGGTCTCAAGAGGAATGTTTTCTTATTCTTCTTTTGTTATAGGATCTTCATATATCTCTGGAGGTTCACCTATAGGTTCTTCTGGATCACTGCCACCAAAGAAGAGAGAAGGGTGACTCAGTGATGTGGTGGGGGTGTTGGGTAAGAATTTTCCGGTGTTGTCTCTGTTCCTATGAGGCATGAAATGAAAATTTTTGGTTGATTTTTGTGCTTGAACCTGCAAAACTGAAATAGATTGAACTGAAACTAACTATAGTCTACCTTGCTGAAATGAAAATGCGGGATTGAAATGAAAGCAGGAATGACTAATCTATGTTGCTGAAATGAAATTGCAGAAATGAAACGCTAGGCTACGCTTGCAGAATTGAAATTGTGGAATTGAAATGCTAATCTACACTTGCAGAATTAAAATTGCAGAATTGAAATGCTAATCTATGCTTGCAGAATTGAAATTATGGAATTGAAATGCTAATCTAGGAAATCAGGAAATGTCTAATCTACTTTTGCGGAAATGAAATTGCAGAATGGAAATGAAATAAACTATTGAGCAGAAGGTTGTAGTAGAAAATATAAGAAAAGCAACAATCACACACTCTGACGCTTCCCCAGCAATGACGCCAAAAAGATGGTGGGCTCTAGTAGTGCAGCAATAATACTGCAACTCCTGGGACTCCCTTCTTTACTCTTATCAACCCGGTAGTTTGTAACAAACTTGGAAGCGACGGTGCTATATGCACAAATACTAGCTCTTGCTGCAGGTGTCACTTGATCAGCTGGCACAAGTCTGTTAGGAGCTTAAGCCAACTTCTATGAGCTCTTAGAAGAAGCTTTTAACTGATGGATGAAAGCTAACTCAAAGGAGGCTAATCTACTTGCAGAAAGAAACTAAAAGCTGAAAGGAAATGCAATCCCTAGCAAACCCTAGTTTTACCGACTAACCCTACTGATGCAAGAAAAAGGATGGGAGCTACTAAAAAAGATTCCATTGATTCTTTGGAAGGTTAAGTGCATGTGTCTAAGCTACTTCTGAAGTGAAATCTGGACAGAAACATCTTTTTGTATTTTTGAGTAAGTCGGGAGAATTATTATGCATGTGCTTTAACTGTTTTTGACTGTGCAGAGGTTGATTGATGAAAGGAAATTCTTGCAGGAGGTTGGGAAGGTGAGGAGAGGGCCTAAGGGGTCCTTAGCACCCTTCTAGAGAGTTTCACAGTGATTGGATCTCAAGAAACCGCTCTCGTGAGCCTCTATAGGAAGTCTGCAGGGGTTCTACAGGATGTTCCGAAAGGGAATTTTAGAGGGTTGATGGAGGAAGAAAGGTGAAGAAGGGGGTATGGAGGTGAAATAAGGGTGTGAGGAGGTCTAGGACTTAGTGATTGAGGATGAAGAGTGGTTAAGGCGATTGGGTTGGTTCGAAGATGGGAGAAGTAATGTTGCGCAAGAATGTAGGAACTATGACAAAGTGAGAAAACGTGGCAAATGAGAGGCAAGGATCTGAGTTAGAGGATGAAGCAGGTTGCATTGATGGGGTAAGGGTAGGAGAGGAGGTATCATAGGCGCTCTGCATGTTATTTTTCAAAACTAACCAACAAAGACTAAGAAAACCAAATATCTAGCTATTTTGACCTAATTTGACCTAGAAACCATAAACATGATGAACAAAAGTTTATTGGCAGCGAATCATGTAAAAAAACTATGGAAACCAAGCAAGAATGGATCTAAGCATGTAATCACAACTAGTACCAACTTTTGCAACTAAGAATATAACACTAGAAATTGCATGAAGAAGCAAGAACAATGTTTTTATGGCAACAAGGACACCTTCGTCTCAGCTGATAGTCCCAAGGAGGGAGAGGTGAGATCAGGGGTTGCTTGATGGCCTTTTTCGAAGATATTTTCTGTTACCAACCCGTTAAATCACTTGAAACATGAAAAACTATCTTAATCATAAAAAATGAACTAAATAACCAAACAAGATTGTAACCTACTAGCAGAAATTAATTAAAGGCAGCAAAAAAACATATAACAGTACACAAAGGAGGTCCTAGCACTTGGGTTGGGTCCAACCCCAAGAGCTACAGGCTCCTAAGAAGAAGCTCAGAACTGAAGCAAAAGGAAACTGATCTCCATTATTAAGAAAATAACCATGTCACAGAAATGTTCACAACCAAAGCTCCACGAATGAGCAAAAAAAAAAGCAGCACTAGAGTGCAAAATACAGATGTTCAAAAAGTAACCTACGAAGGCTAGAAGCCTTCCTTCTTATACACTACGAGGGCCTCCAACAACCCTCCTTAACTCAAGGGGCTTGGTTGCTCAAACTGCCAGTGATCAGTCACTTTACACAAAACTGCTCGACTGCCCTTGGGAATCATTTTTGGTGGCCTACTGAACTCCAAGCTAATGGTGGAGAATTCGAGGAAGGGGCCATTTAGTGCAGGAGACACCCTTCCTATGAATCTTCACCCTTGTTCCCTCGTTCCTGGCTATCATCTGGCTCATAAATGCTTGGCCTTGTTCAAAATTTTTCCAAAAATCTGCAATAACCACGTGTTAGCCTTCTTGGTCAAGTGACTATTCTCATTCGTTCAATTAACATAAATATACTTGAAAACATGCATAAAATATGAAAAATGGTGGATTGATGAAGAATAATTAGGCAAAATGAGCCCAATAAGTTACCCAATTTTGGGGCTCATCAGGAGGCTTGAGGGTTAGTTGGAGAAAAACCAAATTAATCAAAGAGTTCGATTTTTCTGGGGTGAGGTTTACTGAGAAAATCGAGCTAGTGATTTGAGTTGTAGTGGGGTAGTTTGGTAAGGGAACATCAGTCGAAGGCCGAAGAATACATAGAAGAGAGGTGAAGCAACACTGGGGGAGACAACACAGTCCCAGAGAGGGTGACGCAGAGGCCGTAGGTGCTGACGCAGAAGCCATAGGGGCTAACACAGGCCCTTAGAGGCAGCGCTAGGGAGATTCTGTGGGGCAGAGAGGGAGAAGTTCAACAAATCGACTTGATGAGCAAGGGAGGCTCACTGTGGGGGTGACACAGTTTCAGTGCAGAGCTTGGAGCAACCATCGCTAGCCAGCACCGAGAAAAACCGAGTCATCTGTGGGGTTTAATCATTCAGTTGCTGAATTTTCTAGAATATCTGTCTCCGGATAGAGGTACTTTTGCTAGGATTTTTCTCTGTTGGGTGAGCCATATTTGGCACCCTAGTTGTATTCAAGAATCTGCTTAATAATACAAACCCTCTATATGTTGCACCAGTTTTCCCGAATTGGGTTTTTCCAGGGAAGATTGTTAAAAAATAACGGTGTCCCTTGTGTGATTGTCTCAGTGTATTTTAGTTCATGATCTATATGTATGTGTAGGCTGCAATAATGTTTTACATCGATATTTATGTAATTAAATAACTTTTTAATGCAAAGAACAAGTAGGAGATGATAAACTAGGAATTGCAGTAGGGGTTTCTGATGTGTAGATTCAGAAACTTTGACATGGTATTAGAGCGATTACAGATCATGGGTGAGTGAAGACACTAGCCAAGAAATCTGAAGAATTTGCAGCAAAAAAGCAGCTGCCCCGAGTGATAGCGTTGTTCTAGAGCCAAAGACGTAGGAGTGATGCAGTGTAGAGAAAGTGACGCAGAGGCTCACGTAGTGCCTACGTCAGCACTCTGAGGTCGTTGGAGGTGACATAGTAGCTATGAGGAGCCGACGCAGTAGCTGCATTAGCCGTCAAGGCCAACGCAAAGGCAAAGGGGGAAGGTCAAGCTCACGCAGAGCCATGTCATCTTTCTGAACTAGGAAGGATTGATGTAGTTGGCCAGGAAGAGCTAATCCAACCCACACAGTGTTTGTGCAACCTGAAAGTCTCAAATTCTTTAAGTTGCCGGGGCTAAGGAAGCTGCACAGATTTTTGGTTTGAGGAGCTGGGGGACGTTGTTTATGTTGGTGCAAAACAATGTCCAAGGAGACTGAACCAAGGTAGAGGGAATCACTACCTTGACAAATTTCTGGCCAAGAAATCTAGATTCGGGTTGGAGCAACAAAGGAGGATTGGAGAGGAGCGATTCGACAATTGGCCGGAGGATTTCCGAGAGGGAAATCAAGACTCAGAGGGAGTCGAGGGAGGAGCTTGTTCCTTAGAGGGTTTCTTGCGCCCAAGGAATCCAAATCCAAGTCTCGCTAGATTGACAGCAGGAGAGGGAGAAGAGAACCAATCCTATTTTTTTGAGTAGAGATGGCAATGGATGGGTTGAGGGATCATGAAAGATTGGACGGAGCATCTAATTTTTTCATCTAGAAGGCCAGGATCTTGGCAATCCTAGACAAACATCGCATTAAGGACTGTGCCTTGAAAGTGGTTACTGTTCTGGTTGATGTTGATGCAGCAAAGAAGTACGAGGAGGCCTAGGCGAAGGCAAAGTGCATGATCCTAGATAGGGTCAAAGATCATGTAGTACCACATATTGCTGAAAAGGAAACAACAAGGGAGATGTGGGAGACCTTGACCACCTTGCACTAGGGCTCTTCTATGCAACGAAAGATGCTATTAGAAAATCAGCTGAGACAATACCATATGCAAAAAGGAGAGGAGATAGATCCCTTCTCATGTTGCAAGGGATTCATGACCAGTTGATTTCCGTGTGGTCTACCCCAGATCCTGAGTTCATGGTCAGGACTGCCCTGAATGCAGTCACTGAGGATTGGGAGACATTTGTGCAAAGTATTTTGGGCAGAGCGACTCTCCCCAGTTGGGAGGAGATGTGGGCATCTCTTCGAAAAAAATAGCTTAGGAGGTTGACTAAGGCAGGGAGTAGCGACAAGGGAGCTCGAATCAAGAAAGAGGAGGAGGAGGATGCAGCTCTTGCATCAACGAGACAATAGGGGTAACAAAAGAGGAAGAAAAAGGACATCACCAAGGTCAGATGCTTCAACTATGGGGAACTGAGACATTATGCCACTTAGTGTCCCCAGAAGAAGGGTAAGGGGGAGGCTTCTGAATCAAAGGTTGCTCCAACGAAAGTGGACAAGGAAGGGGAGGATAACGATTGCGCCATGAGTGCTCATGTGCCTCTGGAGAAGAGGTGGGGAGACATAGAGCTATAGTCGGGAGGACTACACAAAGGGCAAGATCCTTGAGGTGTCCCAACTCTTGGATCACATACGGCTTTGGGAGCCCTTAATGACAGTAGCAAAATGATGGGTGTTAGTTGGTGCGAGGTGTGATGGAGCAACAATGACAGAGCTAGAGTGCCAAAGTCTGAAGCAGCACAGTGGATGTTGTAGGAGTGCTAGAGGCACAAAGCAGATTGCAGTAGTAGAGGGTCAGAACAGATTAGCAGTAAAGGTAGCTTCAACATCACGAGGCATCCATACTGATTAGCATGTAACTTTTTGGGTGAAGTTTCAGTTACTTCTTAGTAACTGAGTTGTAGTGCAGCAGTTAGCAGTGGCAGTGCTATGGACAACATGATGCAACATTTTGAGAGGGAGATGCAGTACAGATGTAGCAAAGGTAGTGGCAGAGTCATGGGCAGTAGTACAAGAAGCAACAATGTAGTGGATAAAGGGCACTAGGTCAAGCATCAACAACATAGAGGACCGATGCAGTGGATCAGTGTAGTACTTCTGTTGAGAAGTGTTATTAAAGCACATTCTTCGCTAAGAGGGAGTGTTGATTTTGGGTATCATCGAATGTGCTTTAGCTCTGAAATTTGGTGGAGGGGTTAGAACACATGAAATCTCCAGAACCCATAAATCGTTTGGAGAAGTTCCACTCGGATGAGGAGTTATTAAAATAATTAATATTTTTAATGGGTTCCTAAGTCTACACTTAGGAAAATAAAAATATTAATGTGAATTAATAAAAATATGGGTGAGAAGGTTCTAAGTGACGAGGATCAAACTTGTTTTAATCTCAGCCATTGATTAAAGATTAAATCACGGCCATTGATTCATCAACAGGAAAAGTATAAGTGGAGGCTTGAGGGTTAGTTGGAGATACATCGAATTAATCAAAGAGTTCGATTTTTCTGGGGTGAGGTTTGCTAAGAAAATGGAGCTAGTGATCTGAGTTGTAGTGAGGGGAAGTTCGGCAAGGGAACTTCAGTGCGAGGCCAAAGAATACATAGAAGAGAGGCAAAGCAACACCGAGAGAGACAACACAGTCCCAGAGAGGGTGACGTAGAGGCTGTAGGGGCTGATGCAGGTGATGCAGAAGCCATAGGGGTTGATGCAAGCCCTTAGAGGCAGTGTTGGGGAGATTCTATGGGGCAGAGAGGGAGCAATTCAAAAAATCGACTTTCTAAGAAAGGGAGGCTCACTATGGGGGTGACATAGCTCCTAGAGGAGGTGACACAAGTCTAGCGCAGAGCTTGGAGCAGCTATCGCTGCCCAGCACTGGGAACAATCAGGTCATCTGTGGGGTTTGATCATCCAGTTGTTGAATTTTCTAGAATATTTGTCTCCGGGTAGAGGTACTTCTGCTAGGATTTTTTTTCTGTTGGGTGAGCCATATCTAGCACCCTAGTTGTATTCAAGAATATGCTTAATAATACAAATCCTCTATATGCTGCATCGATTTTCCCGAATTGGGTTTTTCTGGGAACGATTGTCTCAAAATAATAATGTCCCTTGTGTGATTGTCTCAGTGTATTTCAGTTCATGATCTGTATGTATGTGTAGGCTACAATAGTGTTTTACATTGATATTTGTGTAATTAAATAACCTGTTAATACAAATAACAAGTAGGAGATGTTAAACCAGTAATTGCAATAGGGGTTTCTGATGTGTAGATTCAAAATCTTTCACAGATTATTCTAATGATTTTTCGTATTGGAGGGCGAGGGGATGCATTAGATCTTATGCATGATTGCAGTTGGGTCTTCACGTTGGGCTTGGTCACCCTTTATTGGGTCCTAGCCCTCCACAGGGCAACATTGGCACTTGTAGGGTGAACGTTGAGAGCCATGGGCCTCCACCATAGTACAGAGTACTTTATGGATCCCCAGCACCACCTGTTGATTGCTCGTGTTCCACCTTTTGGATGAGGATGATGCACCTAATTCACCATGCCCAACTGACTCCACACATGCATCATAGAATTGGTAGATGTTCCAGGATCCAGATGATATCTCTCGCTATAAATGGAGGGCTTATGTCATCATCCTAGCCCTTATATATGGTCTATAGGCATTTTCGATCTACTTGGAGACCCATGAGGATGTCCTTGTGCCCCACATCCACTTGGGAGCACGACAGGTTCTTGCTTGGAAAACAAGGGGCCATCCCCTTGTCCACTATGTTTGGAGTCCCGTTCTACATCATGGCACCCCTAAGACTTCATTAGGCCTCCTCAAAGGCCCAACGACTCACTATATTGATCATTTTGCATTCTTGAGTGGCTTATTCTTATTTTATTGAGTTATTTTGGTGGGCTTGTCACCAAAAGTATTGTTATTATGCACTTTATTTTATTTTAGGGGCATTATTAGTCCAAATTAGGCCATTCGAATCCCTTAGAGGATTATGTAAATAGAAGTGAGATGATTCATTTTCATCATCATCACTTGGATTGGATTAGTATCTCTTGAGAGATTTTCGTACTTTTTGCTAGGTAAACTTTTAGAGCTTTCTTAATGCACTATAATGTTTGGATTTTCGCTATAGTCTTTGGAGCTTCTTTCTAGTGCAAATTTGATGAATGGATATACTCTCTCTCTCATGTAAGTCAAATTTTGATGTTATTCTTGTTATTTTACTGGTTTACTACATGTTATGATTATCATTATTCTTTTATGGGTTAAAGTAAATGCGAAATTATTTAGGGAACCTTGAATAAGTGATTTAATGCATGCACTGCACTTGAAGAGAGTGATTGAATGTTCCTTGAGGCACTTCTTAGGTTGAAAAACCTCGAAACTTCATCTCTTTGACGAATTTGAAGTATAAATCCCTATTGACCTAGTTGCTTCACTGAGAGGCTAGCAAAGATCAGTTGGGGCTCCTTAGTACAGGAAATTCTCAATCTGTGTGTATATTGACTCCATTAAGCCCAAGAAATAAGGCACAGATCCTCGTATCCCTTTGGTGGTCAAATTTCCCTCTCTTTTTTGCACTTCTCCCAATTCTAGGCCTAACCCCAGAAGCTCTCCTATGGCATCACACAAAATCTTTTGTAGCCATCTAGACACCTTGAGAGTTGGTCCACAACTGCGTTGACGTCTTCTCAAGGGGTCCTCCAAATTTGACTACAATCTGACGGTGGAATCCCGAGATATCACAAGCCCTAGCTCAAGGATCATTTCTCTCTCTAGGCTGATTTTGGGTTAGTGTCGTCACTTGGATCATTGCATTCAAATTTCAAAAGAAAATTAGTTTTTTGATCCTATCCTCTTCCCTAATTAGGTCAGGCCCCTCCTTGGTCGATCAACTCCATAACCTTGACCTCGTTTGGGTCCACCTTGGTCCTCTATGGTCCCACAACTTTATAACTCAAATTCCACAAGGACTACATAGAATCCATTTCTCTATAAAGATCCTTAAGTCTAGGAAGCCATTTGTCAAGGAATATCCTCTAACCCTAGGCCAATGTACTCTCACATATCTTCTTAGAGAGCCCATCACCTTGTTTCTCAAGTAAGCTATTTAATAGAGTGTCTCTTGTTAATAGGCTTTAGGAATCACTCTTTATTTGATCATTGGTCCATTCGTTATTGCGATTCCTCTTATACTGGGTCTCCTCCCATCGGTGAATGTTTGTAAAGAGAAGGAAGCCTTAACTATGGTGACATTGGGCTATTGCTCCATTGTTGCCCCTTGACCTAGCAGTTCCCCTATAGGATCCCCTCCTAGGATCTCTGCTAGTTTGGGTTGTAACAATGCCAACCCATGAACTTAGCAGTGAGCACAAATCGTAGAGCTCTTACATGTCTTGTGAATGATTTTTTATTTTATGCTTTAGCACCTTTGAGGCATCCACTATTTATACAAGAATTGTCTTGCACTTGCAAGCCCCTCCAAGCCTAAGTGGACCCAAGTGCCCTCATCACTGACTTTGACTATTGCTGAGGGTGCCATTGCCCCCTTCATGATTTGTTCATTGATTGTCCAATGTCCAATGGTGTTGTGCCCAAAGTGCCACGTGCCTAACAAGGGCACCCAACAAGTGCATGCAATGGATGTGTGATCTGTGCATGTGTGACCAATGAGTGTGTCCCACGAGTTGTATTTTGTGGATGCTTATGGTTGAAGGCATGTTTACCATTTGTCTCATGACCATGTGTGGAGCACCCAACCCCTTGGGTTTGCATGTAGCCTGAGCACCCATGTCTATAAAGCCAATCAAGTTCATTATGCTAATATTTTCTATCATGCATGATACTTGTGGATCAGATCGGGTTATCTATCACAACCCTTGCTTTCCCTTCCCTCACCAATTCCCTTCCAAACATCTCTTGGTGTGTTCAACTAATGCAAGCTACAAAACTATGTGGTGTGCCCAAGATGAGCAAAGGTGCTTGACATGTCTGTGGTGCACCTTGCCATCATGGAAGGTATCAACCTTCCGTCATGTCCATATATGTTGGTCAATGGCTAGTGGTGGTGCTTGAAGCCATTCAAGGCTAGGGCCTTATAAATTAGGTATTGTGGTAAATGGAAAATACCAAATACTAGGTCACCTTCCATGTACCATCTCACTACGACGTATATTGGGTCCTTAAAACATGTCTTCTACTTTCCTGCTTGGGTGTCAGTGATTTGCCATAGTCAATCAAGGAAGCAATGGACAGTGCCCTACATAGAGCCATCAAATTACACAACACCGGGCGCAGTCAGGGGGGGCTAAAAGAGAGTTGCAAAGGTGTTAGAAGGATGAGTAGGCTGGCATAATAACAATAATGTATGATTTAGATTCAAGCATTTAAAGCTATGCAATGAAATGCAGATGGGCGTGTAGAAAAGGCTCTAATGGAAATAGTTAGCTCTACTAATTCATGAAATCATGGTAAGAAAGATCTCAATTGCTCATCACTGTGAATTCTTACAAGCAAAATGGAAGTTTGACTTGACAATATGAGAATTAAGGCTCAAGTGATCATGATAATAGAAGGGAAATATAATAAATGATCATTGTGGTTGGTGGGAATGGTACCTCACGTAACCCATACAGTAACATGCTAAATAACAATTTAGATGCACAACGTTTCATAAGACATGCCAATGTTTTACATAAGCCATGCCAAGACTAGTTAGGCTAAAACATGATAACACACGGATCTCAAATCATGAGACATATTAAACATCAAATACTCCACTGAGTGAAGGGGTGGAATTGTAGGGGATCTGACTCGATTTGTTTTTTTCGTACTGTATGTAAATATGAATACAATGGTGCTGATTGATTAGAACTAAAATCTGATCCCTTTCTGAAAACATAATTCAGCCAATAACATGATTTGCTGGTGCTAACTACCTAGAACTAAAATATGATGCCTTTCTGATGACTTAAGTTAACTGATAACATGATTTGCCCAAATATCTATCATGCTACACTTCAAGACTTTGCACATAACTACATTTCATAACAAAAGGAGCCTTGCAGATTTTTTTTGATTAAATGATGGACAAGACTTGAATTGCATGAAACATGGAAATGTGTACAAGTTTCTGAAATGTAAAAACCTGAAACATGACCATTATCTTGTAAGAAATTAAGAGTGATAGACATAAATGGCATTTTAGGAGACCCATTTCTGTATTGACTCTTATAGATGATTATACGATGCAAAATTCCATAGCTTGCTGGTCTTGGCTAATGAAAATCCCATTACGCTTGTACATGATGGAATCTAGTGGAATGGCTATAATCTCGCCAAAATTGAGGTCCTAAAACTGTTAAGATTGCCGAATTTTAAATGGGATACAAAATTCTACATTCTCCATATGAAGTCCAATGAGGTTGGAACCAATCACAAACATCCCAAGACAATTAATGGTAATGTTTAAAATTTAAGTAAAAGGATGGAAAAGATAAACTTCAAAAAAGTGCCCAAAATGTTAATGAAATATGTTGTTGGTCATACCATATGATGTTTCTAGATTTGGAAATGTTGTATGGTATGGTCGGGCATTCCCAAGCCATTTTGTACTTGTTTCAACATTTCCAAGCATTTTGGGTATTGGGATGTGGCCCAAGTAGGCATTTCCTGTAACCTAGGACAAGACTTGTGTAGTATAACTGCAACATTGCTTGTGTAAAGAAGGCACATTCTATTTATTCAGGTAGGACTATACATATCCTAATTTTTACATGAAATTTTGAGCTCACTTATAATCTCTCTTATATACCATATAAAAATGCCTTTTTACTAAAAGTTTACATATTTAGTATTTACATTGACTTCAATGTGGTCTATCTTAGCCAACTTGGGACTAGATCCTAAACACTAACAAGTTTTATTTTGGGTGCTTGGATCTTTGATCCAGGTGGCTCCAGAAACGCTCAAAATTCAAAATTGTTTTGGAAAAGCTCAAAAATCAAAGTTCTCAGATTTCACCCAAACTAGGACTAGATTGTAGTGCTCGTCGTCCTAATTCCAATGGCATGAACGACACTCAAATCCAAGTTCGTATGCTCAAGATATTCATGGCCAAAGTTTTGGTCAAACTAGGCCTAGTGGCAGCGCTATCGAGACAAAAATTTAGAATTTTCCAGCACATGAATTCTGGCCACTGGAACAGGGGAATTTGTTGCCTCCTTAATTTTTCCGGTTACCCCCAAAAACAGTTCAATTTGTTTTGTATAATTTTTTTATAAAAAAACAAAAAAAAATATAAAAAAGGGGCAGCGGGCCACTAGCCCTGTTACCCCCACCCAATGGCTAACACATATATTATATATAGAGTGGCGGGTGGTCAAACCCTGTCATCGCAACACATTACTATGGCCCAAAGGCCGTTACAATAAAGCCACGTAAAGTAGGGCCGACGGGTCCCGAACTCGAGCCGGATGGTGGTCTGGCCTGCTATCGGTGGCCCCATCCCAAAACACTCCGCCATAATAACCAAAATTACCACCATATGTAATGACTTGCATCCATAACATATCGCCAAGCTCCAACCATAAACCACACCCCCCACCCCCAAAACACTACAGGCCACCACCGTTACGCCTAACACTAAGTAAATGGTATATGGGGGAGGCTCGCAGATTTGACCTTGGGACCTCTGCCCACCAAGTATAGTGTTCCACCAACAGCCCAATGGGCCTCACATTAAAATCTTTGCTCAATTTTTTTTTATATACCCTCAATTCACCATTCAACGCGGGGGGGAGAAAAGGCTGCAAATGATCGAGCGGACAAGCATGGGAGCCAAGTGTCAGAATCGTGCACCAGAACTGTGATTGGGCACAATTTTCGAGGGAATATTTCAAAGGGATATTCTTCTAGGTAATATTCCACAACATTTTTTTATAGAGATTCTTGTGAGGAATCTAAAAGATTCATTGGAGGGAAATTTTTCACAGTGATAACATCATATCAACTTTATACTCAAACAAACCAGAATTCCATAGGGAATGGGATGGTGTGGTCCATTTCTTCATCTGAGCAGCAAAATTTTAGGTAGTTAGCAGTAAGGAATCTTTGCAGAGTCTTGAGGAACTAAAGATTCCCTGGGAGGCTAGTTTTTGATAGAAGCAGAATGATGCCAACTTTATGGTAATTTTTTCCATAATTTCGCAAGGAGTGCAGTGGTGTGCTCATAATTTTCATTCAAGCTGCAGATTCTTCACCCATCTCTAGGAAGGAATTTTTAAGGGAATCTTCAAGATTCCCTAGGGTCTAGATTTTGACGGTGTCAGAACGGGGTCAAGTTTATAGTCATTCGACACGATTTCGAGTCATGAATTCAACAATGGAGTCTATTTCGTTAACAAAGCTATGCATTTTCAAGTGATCCCTGAAAGTGGAGGTATACGATGCGGTTATGCCATGTTTTTCTTTTGATTTGCTCAGGTGATGATTTTGTTGTTGAGATCCTTTTTACCATTATGTTGAAAGATACTTGTATGCCACGTCATGTGAGAATTTATCATCTTGTCATGTTGAAGGAGGGCCCATATGAGTGAGATTTATTATAGGAGAATGTCTCGTGGAGAGACATGCCACTCTGGTTGGGGGAATTTATCCTTGTAATGACCAGAATTTACCATGTACTTATTGTTGATTTGTGGTAGCATTGGATGTGCTCTAACCATGAAAATTGACGGAGAGACTAAAGCACATAAGATATCCAAAACCCATAAATCGTTTTGAGAAATTCCATCTAGATGAGGAGTTATTAAATTAATTAAATGGGTTCCTAAGTCTAAACTTAGGAAAATAAAAATATTAATGGGTATTAATAAAGACAAGGATGAGAAGCTTCTAAGAGACGAGGACCAAGTCTGTTTTAATCTTAACTGTTGATTAGGGACTTAATCTCGGCCATTAATTCGTAAACAGGAAAAGTATAAGAGAAGACTTGAGGGTCATATGGAGATACACCAGCAGATACTTAGCATCTCAAGGAAATTCGATTCTCAAGGAAGAGGAGATCGATTTCAGAGGGAGTTGTAGGGTGGATGAAGATGATGGCTTTAGTAGCAGGCAATGATGGAGGAGGAGGTGACACAGGGATAGTGGAAGACAACACAGAAAGAGAGATGTAGTCCATAGGAGAGACGCGGAGCCTACGCAGGTTGACACAGAGGGATGTAGAGCCACTCATAGCCACGTTGGGTCAATTAGAGTGACGCAGGGGTGACACGGAAGTGGGAGCAGGGTCTCCAAAGTGTCAGATGGTCTCAAAGGGAAAGTCTTAGGTGTTTTCTTTCAGTTTATCTGTAAAATCATTCCTTGTAAAAGTAGTTGCTGCCAAAGATTAATAAAGCCCTCATCTGTTGCACCAGTTTTCCCACATTGGGTTTTTCTGGGGACAATTGTCAAAAAATAATTGTGTTGATGTGATTTATTCTTGTGGATGTAATTTTCTTTGGGTAAATGTGTGATAACTACAATAGAATTTTGTTTAATATTTGTTGAAGGAATTTCGTAAATAACTTATTGTGAATAATAAGTAGGTGAAATAAATCAGTTGCTGCCGTGATAGAATTTCAGTTTAGAAATTTTCACACTTATCATCATCTTGCAGTATTTAATGAAGTGACCTCTCCACTCTTGAAACTGCATCTGGAGACGTAACCCACGCTGGGTGAACTCCGTTATCAATCTGTGTGTCCTTTGATTTTATGGTCGTCATTATATTTCCTCTTCTTTAAATTATGCACACGTGGTTTTTTCATACTCTTTCACATGTAATTCTTCCAAAATCATAGAAGTAAAAAACTTGGTTGATTCTGGTAGTTGAAGAGATCCGAATCAAGTTTGGTATCAGACCAGTCAACTCACTAATGTGAATTGCGAGTGTGAACGATAACCAGAGATTGAACGTGCAACAAGAAGGAAAATGGAGGACAACAAAGATCTCTACAAGGACCTCCTCAGGATGGCATGCATGGTAGATTTCATGTATGTAGATTATGAGAAGAAAATGGAAAGAGAGGAACAGGAGAAAGAAAGAGCGGACGACGATGCTCCATCTACCCCTTCAAGTGAACGTTCTTCTTCTTCATCATCTTCTCATCAATGAGGAGATCAATCAGAGCCTTCAAGCAGAGAATGCTGAATTGAGAAGACTTATACGAGAAGAAAAGGAGGAGAGGCAGAGATTGTAGCTTCAGTTACAAGCCATAGAAGAGGCCTTGGAAAAGTTGAAACGCAACAAAGGCTTCACAATGCCATCATCACTTGCTTCAGAATCGACAACCGAGGTAAACAATGTTGGTAGTTCTTCAGTTTCATTTTCACATTGTTGTCGTGCAGAGTGTCTAGGCACCGCGACAACGTTCAGACCGGGGGCTGTCACCCTGATCCCCGGTCTCTCCATTTAAGCTATCTCCCTGAAGTAGGCTAAGGGGGGTAGACCCTATGGGATAAAGGAGAACCAGCTAGGAATCAGCCAGTTCGGGAAACACAACAAGGCAATCGACTACTTGATTAAGGCTCAGTTAAAATTTTAAATGATTTAATACCAGTGCCTTATGGAGTCAATGATCCAAGGTAATCAATTAGTTGTTGCTGCTTATAATTAAAGATTGCTTGAAAAATTTGTAAAATATCTGATATGTAATGACCATTAAATAATATAAGCAATAACGAAAGATTTTCTATAGAAACACAATGCCCTAGCAATTAGATTTCAAGAGATGCAAATGCTTTAAATAACCACAAAATTTAAATGCCAAGCACCTAGAATTTAAAATGATTTATGCTTGAAATTCCAAATCTACGAAATTAATCACTTTCCAATAGTTAAACTCCAGATAAAAATTTAAGTACATTTAACTATAGTAAAATGATGAATACTGATACCAAAAAAAAAAAAGATAAAAAGAAAAAAAGGAATTTCCAAAATTTTTCATTAGTCTTTTCAAAAATTTTAAATTTTTTTAATGATTTGGATTTTTAGGTTTTTTATATTATATTTTTATATTTTTATTTTATTTGATTTATTTTTAAGTCACAAAGTTAAAATTTTTGATGTAAATGAAATCAAAATTGTTTTTCTTTAAACAAATTTAAATTTTTTATGTTTTTAGGATTTTCTTTGAAATAAATAAATTTAAATCTACCCTAACTATCCTACACTAACAAATAAATAAGACAAAAACAAAGACAAAAATAAGAGTCAGAATAATAAGAAAAACTAAAGTAACCCTAACACATAACATATGAAAATCAAGGCTTGTCTTCTTTTTTCCTTTTTTAGGACATCAAAAAATCGTAAAATGAAAAATTTAACACTAAGTTTCTAACCCTAAGTTGAAACTAAACTAAAAACAATAAAAAAAATGTCGAAAGGCGTTTTCGTTGTTGTGGTTTGCTAGTGTGGTTGACGATAGCGTGGAAGGAGCAGGTCGAGGCACAGAATGAGTTTGCAGTAGCGTGAGGAATGCTGCAGAGGGAATGCGTGAAGACGAGGCAAGTTTGATGGGAGGTTAGAGGAATGTGTAGGGAGGTTTGCTGCATATAGACGAAGGGGCTTCGAGGGTATTGAGGAAGGACACAGATCGATGGATGATATTGGAGTAGCGTTGAGAGACGGAGCATAAATGACTGCGGAAATAGAAAAAGAACACATATTTGGAGCAGCGGATGAGGCTTTATGCAGGTCTAGGGCAGTGAGGAAAGAGGTTCCACGTAGGAGAAAGTAGGATATGAAGAACGCGGGTTTGGATGGCAGAGGGAGTGAGAGCAGAAAACAATGGAGAAGACTGCGTGCCACTGTGTGAGGGGTTTAGGAGAGGTGTGGGTAGGGGAAGGATGGAGCGTTGTGATGGAGAGCTGGGGATCAAGCGGATGCTTTGGCTACAGATTGAATGAGAACAACGGGTAATGGATAACAACGAGGAAGGGTTGGCCAGAGAAAGAGAGCTATGAACAACAACGTATGGAGGGGAGAGACTGTAGGAAAAGAGGGCCATAGAGCAGATTGACTGCGGGTTGCAGGTTAAAAATGATAGCATCAGGTGAAGTAAAACACAACAACATATATAGAAAAAATATCCGAAATCCAACGGACAATAGCTCAATGAACCCTGAGAAACTTCTAATTGAAAATACCTTTGAAACCCCCACAAAATCTCGAGATTTAAGAATTTGGGAACCCTTACAAAATTTTCTAGATTAAAAAAAAAAAAAAGTTTGAACCCCTGGACTGCAAAATCATGCCCTTGCAAACGTTGGTTTTGAGGCCAGATCTTACCCTCTAGGGCCTAGATTTGGCTTCACACAAAATCTCCTCTTCAGATTTGCAATCTACAAATGGCAAAAAGAAAATGCCCAGAAACAAAATATACAATGATGAAACCTTAAAAACCCTAACTAAATAATTACAGTAATTACAAGCTGAAAGCTCTAAATAGCTAGATTTGTCATTATGCTACACATATTTTTTTAAAATTTTAAATATAAGATGAGGTGCTTCAGAAAACCCTTGATGCATCCGCAACAGAAATTCTAATGATAAGCCCAGGATCAAAAACCAGCTGGGATCTTCAGAAAATGCAATCCGGGAGTTGGTTGGCTCAGCCAAGAACTTCCCCAAACGCCCAGTAAACTCATAATCAAGGATTCCTTGCACAGCTTAATTCAACCATTAACATAGAGAGAGAAAACAATAGTGAAATTCAGATCTAATGGAGATACCCGCCATTAGATTCAGAAATTAAACTATCATTCAAACCCTAGTGATCAAACAAGATACATGTGCTTAAATCAATCTTCAATAAGCTAACATCAATGGCTGAAAATAAATCTTATGCAAGAAAATAAAACATCTTACAACATTTTTCCGAAGAGTAACACCAACAGAGATTAACCCCAAAGTCTTTCTTTATTTGCACATGAAAAACGATTACAAGAGAGCTCTCACTTAGCACACGACTCCTAGGTTGAATGCCTCAAATGACAATTGACCTCCTATTTAAAGAAAAATTTCCCAACGGCTAGTTCAAGTGATCCTTGTCAAAGCGATCTCGACCATTGATGAGGATCAAAAAATCTTTTAATCTCATCCATCGAAATTAAAATAATGAGGAAATTCAAAATTATCATTTAAATGCATTTTAACTAATTCAAAAATTTAATTTTTGAATTAATTTCCTCAAAATTTTGACTTTGACTTAACCCAAGGGACCAAGGGCCTAAAATTTAGCAAAATAATCATTTAACCTTAGTCCCTGGACCTCTTAAAATTTAATTTTCTAAAGGACCCTCGAGTTTAGCCTTTGGAAAATTTAAAAATACTTAGGACCTAGGAATTATGAGGGGATAAAACAATTTTCTAAACCTCAAGACACTTTACATCATGTTTTTTTACATTTTTACATCTTAAGGGGGAAAACCTAATTGATATAGACCCTCACAAACTACCCAGTTTTGCGACACAAACATAATCTAGCAGATCAAGCAATTTGTAATAAAATAACCTAACCAAATAGTTAGGATTATTCCCAAATCACTTTTACATAGACTTGACCTAGCACACTAGGACTTCCCTAAGATTCTAATGATAAAATCCATTCTAGCTTTGGGATTAGGCTGAAGGAAAAATCTACCGACCATGGGTCGGTGGGACAAAAAACCTTTCAGAACGTGGATCATCACTAGAAGATTAGGTTTACCTACGCAATTACATACATGACACAGATCTGCTGAGATTATTTACAATTTACACATGTAGATTGGGTTTACAAAATAACATGAATAGGCTGATGATGATAGTCGAATGGCATGGACACGTTGATCAAGTGATATGCCCTTTGCGAAAAAAATGGGGTGCACTGCTATGGGTGGTTGACACGTGGTGGTCAACACACATGACACTATTTATTTTGGAAACATGGAGGTACCCATTTTAGGAATTGGCATGAGACTCCTTACTAAGATGGGGTATAAAGGAGGAGGGTTTGGTGTTAATGGCCAAGGAATGACTCAACCATTGGAGGCTGTACAAATACCTCGATTTGCAATTTTGGGATACACTAAAGGAGAGTGCTCAAAGGTATCAAAAGCTTCCAAGGAATTGTTGAAGCCATCAGAGGAAGAGGATGATTGGAACACATCACAATCCTCCCATGACAATGCACATTGTAGAGGAAGAGCTAAGGCAAGCTCTCATCACCAGGATTGCACCAGAGATAGTCAAGAAAGGTATAGAAAGTCTCAATATTCTAAAGTGCATTTTGATTACAAGCATATTGTTAATGATGAGCATAAAACATGGCGTAGAAAACCATGTAGTTTTTGTGGTTTGCATAACTAGGTGGTTGTTAAGTGCTGTAAGAGAATGGAAGCAAGAAAGAGGATGAGGCGTGAAGGGCTTTCTCTACATCAGGGAAGGAAGAAGGTTAAGCACGTCTGGAGGAAGAAGAATTTTTGCAATCATTACAACAGAGGTGGACATCAAGGAGCCACGTGTTGGAGGTTCCATCCAGAGTAGCATCTCAAGAGGGCAAAGCGCCTATATAGGAACCAGCTGGTGAAGATGTTCAACAAGTGAATCTGCCACCAGGAGATGACCCATTCACTTTGATGAGTGAGAGATGGTTTTACTAGAGATAGTAGCTTGTTAGGGCCACATTTTGTAAATCATGTGTTGCAACATAACTATAAAAGTGATGATGTGTTTTCCATCACTTATTAAAACAACAATGATGTTTTGGCCTTTTATTGATAGCTGGGGTATTGGTTTCTATTATGATGTAAAGCTGACCACAAAGTGTGTTATAAACTCTTGACAAGTATAGGGATGCTTGGGTCATGATTGGTCATGTAATTGAACATATAGTTTGCAAAGATTATACTACAAGGTTGCAGAGGATGCATATGTCGGCTCATCACTTATGGGCCATGGCTTTGAAGGACAAGGGTGAATGAGAAGGAAGTGTGGCTTGTCAGGACACTTCTTGTGCAGACAATGTAACACAACCGTGTCAGATTATGTTCATGCTTTTGGAGGACCAAAAGCTCCTAAGTGGGGAGGAATGATCTAGGTGGCTCTAGAAATGCTCATAATTCAGAACTGGCTTTGGAAAATCTCAAAAATCAAATTTCTCCAATTTCACCCAAAGTAGGATCAAATAGAAGTACTCGTCGTCTTGATTTCAACGATGCAAATGATACTTAAATACGAGTTTGTATGCTTAAGATATTCACGGTAAAATAATTGGTCAAACTAGGTCCAGTGGTCGCCACTAACGAGGCAACAATTTGGAATTTCCTTGCGCACAGATTCTAGTTGCCAGAACGGGTGAATTTGTGGCTTTCTTAATTTTTTCCGGTCACCCCCAAAAACCGTTTGATTTGTTTTGTACAATTTGTTTATAAAAAAACAAAAAGAAAATATAAAAAAGGGGCTGCCGGCTTCCACCCCTACCCAACTGCTAACACATATTATATATAGGGTGGCGGGTGGTCAAACCCCACCACCACAACACATTACTATGGCTTGAAGGCCATTACAATAAAGCCACGTAAAGCAGGACTGACAGGTGTCGAACCGACGCCAGCCGGCCGCCAGTGGCCCCATCCCAAAACACTCCACCATATTAACCAAACTTACAGCAATATGTAATGGCTTGCCTTCATAACATACCACCAAGCTCCAACCATAAACTGCACGCCCCTCAAAAAACACTACACACCACGACCGTTATGCCTAAATCCAAGTAAATGGTATATGAAGGAGGCTTGCAGGTCTGACCCCAATACCTTCGCCCATCAAGTATAGTGTTCCACCAATGACGCAATGGGCCTCACATTAAAATCTTTGCCCAATTTTTCTTATATACCCTCAATCCACCATTCGATGGGGGAAGCAAACACTGTGAGGGACTGAGCAGATGAGCATGAGAGCCAAGTGCCAGAACTATGATTTGGCGCAATTTTCGAGGGAATTTTCCAAAGGGATATTCGTCTAGGGAATATTCCATAAGATATTTTTTTATGGAGAATCTTGAGGAATCTAAAAGATTCCTTGGAGGGCAATTTTCACAGTGACGGAATCATGTCAATTTTATACTCAAACGAACTAGAATTCCATAGGAAACGTGATGGTGTGGTCTGTTTCCTCATCCAAGCAGCAAAATTTTAGGCAGCTAACAGTAAAGAATCTTTGCAGAATCTTGAGGGATCTAAAGATTCCCTGGGAGGCTGATTTTTGACAGAAGCAGAATGATGCCGACTTTATAGTCATTTTCCCATAATTTCACAAGGAGTGCAGTGTTGTGTTTAGAATTTTAATCCGAGCAACAAATTCTTTGCCCATCTCTAGGAAATAATCTTTGGGGGAATCTTCGAGATTCCCGAGGGTCTAGATTTTTATAGTGTCGGAAGGGGTCATGTTTACAGTCATTCGACATGATTTCGTGTCACAAATTCAACGATGTAGTCTATTTCGTTAGTAGAGCTATGCATTTTCAGGCCATCCTCGAAAGTGGAGGTATATGATGCAGTTATCAATGTTTTTCTTTTGATTTGCCGAGGTGATGATTTTGTTGTTGAGATCTTTGTTACCATTATGTTGAAGGATACTTGTATGCCACGTCATGTGAGAATTTATTATCTTGTCATGCTGAAGGAGGGCTCGTATGAGTGAGAGTTCCTATAGGAGAATGTTTCATGGAGAGACAAGCCACTCTGGTTGGGGGAATTTATCCTTATAATGAAAAAGAATTTACCATGTACTTATCATCATCATGCAACATTTAATGAAGCGGCCTCCCCACTCTTGACACCGGACCCAAAGATGTAACCCACACTGGGTGAACTCCGTTATCACTGTGTGTGTGTCCGTTGATTTTATGGTCATCATTATGTTTCCTATTCTTTAAAGTATGTACAAGTGGTTTTTCATACTTTTTCACATGCAATTATGCTAACATCACAGAGGTAAAAGATCTTGGTTAATTCTGGTACTCGAAGAGATCTGGATCAATGTTGCATCTTGATCCTTCTCCTTACGAAGGATCTTATTATGCTTTGGCTTGCATCTAAAAGGTTGAGTTGAAAGGTGCTTGTTTGTAGGCTCTATTATGAAATGTTGCAATAATTGAAATCGAGATTAAATTGACAAGGGTTCGAAATTAGAAAAAATCGTAAAAATGGGAAAAAATTGGTAAAATTCCGCAAATACAAAATAAATCATTTTTTTTCAATTTTTTTAATATCTAAAGCATTCACAACATAAAATAAATGCATTGACACATAAATATGAAGAACTAATATATAAGATGTGTAATATGTCTAGTGCTACATCACACATAACATTGAATTATGTCTTGAATATTGATCCCTAAGTCCTAACTCAACTTCAAAATATACACAAAAAATATAATAATGTATCTCATGTCATAATATCATATACAATGAAATTAACCAAGTAACTAGTACTACTGATTTCCTATTCCCATCTTGTGAGAAAATATAACAACTTTCCCTCTAGATGAAGAAGGCCCTGGGGCTGGCAGTGGACTCTGCTATGTTCTAGAAGCTGAAGAACTAGGAGCTATAGGAGGTAGACCACATCCTCTATTGGTGACCGTGGTAGGTGGTGTCACCTCCTCCTCATGTTGCTCCTCCTCCTCTGCAATTGCCACTCTCTCGACTACCTCCTCTAACTAATCAGGGGCCGACTCCATGATAGACCTCTTTACCTCAACCCTCCATGCAGCAGTGGTGTCAATCCCATCCAATGAGATGGCCTCCACATCATGTTTCCTCTCAAGTTGCCTCACCCACAATCAAAGATTGTAGTAGAGGTAGACCATGTCATTAAGGCGCTAGACTCCAATCTGTAAAAGGGTCATAAATTAACAAATTATAAATAATAAATTAATAGCTATATTAAAATTAAAAATAATAATTATAATGGTTTATTATTTTAATGAATTCAAAAAATTAATTGGAATTTTTTTTATTATTTAACCTATTGCGCTTCTTGGTGTGTATTTTTTCAAATACACTCTAGTTGCGCTCGCATTTGAAGAAGCTACATGTTTGGTTGAGCACTCGAATGGAAAACTTTTGGAGATTGGGTTCTCTTCCACCATAACTTCTCCACCATGCATCTACAACAAATAAGATAAACATAAGAAAAAAATTGAAATTTGAAAGTTGAAGCAAAGCATAAAGAGATAATGAAATTTGAAACAAACTAAAGCTTACCTAGAATTTTATTCTTCCTATTCACAATAGCCATGTAAAAGCTAATTGTGCCACCTGCCATTTTGTATATCTCCATTTCTTTGGAGATTTCTGCACGTTCTATTGGAGATGGCACCATATCTTGAACACAAGTGAATAATCCATCCTTGACCTCAACATCAAATAATAAACCACGAGAGTAAGAAAATGCGGGGTTCAAGTAGATCCCTGCACAATGAATGGGAAGATGGAGTGTATTATTGCATCACACATCAATCACTTCCCATATCAGTTGTTGTTTCTCAAACCCCTCATCCCCCTAATCATCATAATAACTGCGAATTGATTCTTTCGCCCTATCCATGGCCTCATACAAGTTGCCCATTGTAGGATTGTCTCCATCAACTAATTGTAATATTCCTAATGGAAATTTTACAATGATAACAAAGTCATGCAAAGATAATAACACCATTTTTTTCAAAAATGCATATGCATAAACTAGAAATATCTCCAAATCCACAAATTGACCAAGATTTTATTAATAATAGTGTTGTGGTACAAATGAGTTGGAGAAAATGCACCTGGGCTTGCATAAGGCAAGCTACAAGCACCAGGTAATGAATACAAGGAAGCTCAACAACTATGATAGCAAGCTACTCTAGAAAACTACGTTGCTGCTCCAAAATTGCATTTCTAGTTGACTTCGTCCTCTGATTTTCCTACTCTGGAGTGCCCAAAAAATTCTATAAAATTAGGAGAGTGTTCCTTGCTCAAAACCCAGAAAAACCCAGAAAGGGTTTTTCCTATCTCCAAGCCAAATTCAAACCCACAAAATGGTGCAAATTCTCCAATTAGCTAGCAATTCACCTTGCTATAAGAATTAGGATTTCAAGTTCCAATATCACCCGAAAAATTCTATAAAATTATCTATAGGCTCTTCTCAATAAACCCACAAAAACCCAAAAATATTTTTGGCTGAATCCACCAATCCACGGTGACCCCCAATAAGTGCAAATTGCCCAATTTGGCCAGAAAACACCCCACAAAACTAATACTTCTGAATTAAGCCCAAATCCACCACTGGAAATCTCTCCCAACTTTGGCTAAATTATCCCCTGAGGAATATCTCCAATCTCCAACTTTTATCTCTCCTCAATCTCTATTCCTCCAACCCCTGTGCACTTTTAGAACTGTAGAATTTCGGCCCCAAGAATTCTTTCAACTTAGCCCTACTAATCACCACAAAATCTTTGGCTAAATTAGGGGAAAAACCTTGCAAATCCTTCGGTGTTCTACTTCTTTGTAATTGATCTCCCACAAGCAATTTGAAAGACTTCTTCACCTTGGAAGAAAAACATACCAGTGGAAATAACTTGCAAATATGCTCAATGGAAACTCTAAATTGAGCTCCCCAAATTGTCTCACCAGGGAGACACTCGAAGTTCTCCGAAATAAGGGTTGAATTCTCGCTCGGAAATTCCTTGTGCTAAACAACACGGTTTTCTTGGCTAAGAAACTCAAGAGAACTAATGTTGAATTGTCAAATGATCAAAGATATAAAATGGAGGCCTCCAAGCTCTATTTATAATTGCTAGTACTCTCCCTTGGTGGTCCCCACCTTCCACTAATAAAATATTACTTTGCTTCCATTCTTCATTAAAATAATAATTTCCACTTTTCTCCCACAAAATAATATTTTCTCCTTTTTATTTAATATCACCAAAAATTGGCCAAACTACTTAATGAATTTTGCACTTACAAAAATTGGGAACAGTACACTAATCGAGGAACCTTTACCAAAGGTTCAGTAATACTACACACCTCTTGCACTCCCACCCAAAATCTCTCCTGGTATGAAACTTGCCTGCATATGGCCTCTCCCTCTAGTTTGCAGCTAAATGACAAAGCACACTACTCATCTGAAAGAAGCATGCTCTTCACATCCCACATAGAATTCAAGAGGGATTGAAGAGATATGAAGCTAGTGGCAAATCATGTAATAGATCAACTCCTTGTTGTTGGTGAATGTTCTTATCAGATAAAACACAGATGCACGCATATATATAAATTTTGTAATGTTTTTTGATAATTCAACAATATCCTTGACAAAAGGATTTTTCCCATGTCCTCCAACATCAAGTCAATGCAGTGTACAACACAAGGTGTCCAAAATATGTTAGGATGCATCTCCATAAAGATCCTGCCAACAATAACATAATTTGCAGCATTGTCCGCTATGACTTGGACAACATGTTTTGGACCGATCCCCTGAATGCACACGTCCAACAAATCACATAATAACCATGCATATTTGATTTGTGTAGATGCATAAACAAATTTCATAAAAACTGTCCCCTTGGGATAATTAATCAAGAAGTTAATGAGGGTTCTACCCTTTTGATCGGTCCAACCATCTGACATCAAAGTGCATCCTGCATGTGCCCATGAGCCTCTAAACTCCTCCAATATTTTAGCGCGTTCGACCTTTTCATGATGAAGAATACACCCTCTAAAGTCATCATAGGAGGGGTTTTGTACCCCGGGCCAACAACAGCAATAACATCAGTTGTGGGCTGGAAAAATGGATTGTTCTTGGCATTGCTGAAAAGAACATCACTCCAAAGAAGACACCTGCCCAACAACTTGTCAGCTTCTTCCTTCTCTCTTTTTTTAAGAGCTGATGTAATAGATGGTTATGCACTTGGTGTGGTTCTAGGAACAAAAAGTGATGAGGCAACTGTAGGGTTGACTACAGAGGCTGATGTTGAAGGAGAACCAATACCACTCTCATGGTCACCTCCCAATCCTACCACTCCACCCCTTGCCATTTGACTCTTTAGAGCTTCCTTTGTCACTTTGGTTGTCTCTATTTCTTCCAATGATTTGAGGGATCTACGAATCATTTTTGTATTTGTATTTGTGCAAGGCCCTACTTCTTGTCCACAAATTTGTGTGAGGTGGAACTTCAATCTGTATACCTCCCCTGTCATATGATGTCCACGTAACTTGCAAGTCAAATTTGATCTGTCAAACCCTCTGTCAGGTTCACCAAATTCCCATAGAGGGTCCAATTTCCTTGGCGTGTTTGTAACTTTGTTGAACCCTTGATTTTTAATGTACTATTGAAGTTTGAACCTAGGGCACAAAAAAAATTGCAAGTTAAACAAATGAAATTAGTTTTTTTATACAATATTTTGAATTTTGGCCAAGAAAAAACCTCAACTCAATGCAAAAATAATGGCAAAAAAAAACACATTCAAACCTAAGCAAAAATCATGGAAAAAATTAGGGCACAAAAAGAATTTAAACAAATAAAACTAACAATCAAGATTTTGCATTTTTGACCCAAAAAACCCTCTCCACTAAATGCAACAAAAATGACAAAAAAGCACACTCAAATCCAAGCAAAAATCATGAAAAATATATGGGTGTAAAAAATCCAAGAAAAACAAAAAAAAGAGGGTAAAATTTGATGCCCATATCTGAAAACCACGCCTTGATAAAGAAACTTGGTCCAAATTCGATTTTTTTTGCTTAGGATGCTAAATTCCTTAACTTTTCTCCTCTCTTTCCCTTGTAGACGAGTTATCCTCCTCCTTTGCTCTCACCCTTGCTATTTGTCTACAAAATGAATAAAAAAACCAACAAAAAGAGTTTTAAAAATCATTGTCGCGTGGCCTAACGATTTTTTTCAAAAAATTTGTGATAAATTCACAATTTTTTCAAAGCGAAAAAAAGTGCCAATTTGATTGGACAATTTAATTGCCATCGTGAAAATATCGTTATTTTATCGCGATGTTCGCAACACTACTATTATGGCAAGAGGCTACAAACTTTGATTCTTTGGGCTTAAATATCTCGTAGTTGATCCTTTTTCTTTCCCATGAAACCGTGCATGAGAAACCCCTGGAGACTTTACCATTGATTGGTGGTAACTAGGGTAAATTTTCGACTTAGAATACAGTATGCTTGACTTGGTAGGGACATTGAGTATTGGCATATCACATATAGTTGGCCTGGGGACTTGACCTTGAGACCTCTTATTTGAATTCACAACACTCAACTACTCGAGCTTACTAGTTGGTTTATTTATCTTCCCTTGCCCCCATTCAAGCCCTAGTAATTTTGCCAGTCGTGGATGAAAATATTGCTAGAAATTTGCTAGATTGCTAAAAACGCAAGTTTAAACTGAATATGAGAAATTGGTGATGGAAAATGTTTAGTTTTCAAAAAATTATGACATTGTGATGTTGAGGAAAAATCATGATTTCTTAGGAAAAATCACGCCATGACCTAAAAAATTTCTAGACAATGAATTATGTTGATTTTTGTAGCTATGGCCAGTCTTGATAATTTGCCTTAGCCCCCCAAAATGGAAAATACAATTTGTACTTTGATTAGGCTTCAAATAAAGGAATTTTTAATTTTTAAATTTTGATTTTGCCTCCAAATGTAAGGTCAGCTTCAAGTCGGCGCTAGTGAAGGGACACACCCATTTGACCCTTTTAACATCAATATATTTGCATTCAGTCTCTCTAATTTTGGTATCCAATTCAGATCATCATCTGAGGCTAATTCAAATTATTTGAGGTAGAAATTCGGGGCTTATTGAAGGATGAATATGAGGTTCTTGAAGGACAAATTTGAGGCTTGAAAGAAGGACAAATTCTCTGAGGTAGTAGGCCAAAATTTTAGGAGGGCGAATTTTTTCTCTAGTTGACCACGATTGACTTGGGTTTGGTTACTGGTTATTTGACTTTGTTTTTGACTGGGAAATAAGATTGTATCTATTGTTGAAGTGGACAAATTCTCTAAGAAAAGGTTGTTGGGTTTATAATTTTTGTCTCTCTTGTGTCTCACTGTCTCATGTTTCTACTACTATTATTGTTTAATGTTGAAGATTTCCAATGTATAATTTCTTAATGATAATGTGACACAAGATAAATAATTAATGGTATCATTGGAAGTAATTATCAGCCTAGGGAATCTTGAAAAATCAACATGGTTTTAGAGGCAAGTGGAAGAACAAGCATTAAGAAGTACAACCCTAATCAAGTCAAGGATGGTCACGTCAAGAAAGACAAAGATAGTTCTGATCAGAATGATAGAATGATTGATTTATTTCTCCTACTTATTTATAATAATAAGTTATTTACCAATGATTTAGTAAATATCAAAATAAATTCAGCTGTAGACTTCACAAATTAAGAACTAAAAATTAAAAGGAAAGAGAAACACAACCATATGAACAATCACGTTGACACACTTGTTTTTGGACAATCGTCCCCGGAAAAACCCAATGCGGAAAAGCCAGTGCAACAAATCTGAGGGTTTCTATTATTGGCAGTAAATTCTAAATACAATCTAGATGCCCCAGAGAAAATGGAATTCCACCAAGAGAAGATAACTGATAGAAAAATAATGAGAATTTTCTCACACTGAATCTTGAGATTTTGCACTAGCCCCAGCTCCTGGATGGCCCACTGTGCAGTCTCTGCGTGAGCCTACGTAGTCACTGGATGGCTTCTGCATGGAGACTCCCTCTGACTGCATCACCCTAGTTGCTACTGCGTTTGCTGATGAGAAATTGAGATTTTTCCTGCCAATCACCCACAGTGATTCCGGACACCAATATTTGCTATCCCCCAACAATTCTGTGTTAACCTCCTCAAGTTGCTGCGTTGTCCCTCCTTGGCATTGCGCTGGCTCTTTGATCCTTCATTGTCTTCTCTAAAGCATATTCATTGGAACTGAAAATCACTTCTTTCCAGTACTGCCTCTGATCCTCACTGCTTGATCACTTGTTCGAATTCCTTTGCAAACCCTACCCTAGGAATATCGAACTGACTGATCAACTCTTTGTGTGTTTTCAAATGAACCCCAAGCCTCCTTCTTATACTTTTCTCGTTAAGACTTCAACGACCAAGATTAAGTCTCTAATAAACGACTAACATTAAATCTTGACTTGATCCATTTTCTAGAACATTCTCACCCATGTTTTAATTAATACCCATTAATACTTTAATTTTCCTAAGTTTAGACTTAGGAATTGCATTAAAAATATTAATTATTTTAATAAAATACAATCCGGATGGAATTTCATCAAATGGTTTCTGGGTTCTTTAGAACTCATGTGCCTTATTCTCTCCACCAATTTTCATGGCTAGAGCACATCCAATGCTACCAAAAACTAACGCTCCCTCTTAGCAAGGAAAGTGCTCTAACAATAATGTCCAACTGCATGCTGCTCTGTCTTTGAAGCATCTCCTTTCCGCACTGTTGCTACCACCAACACTATGCTGCTACTGCTACTGTACTGTTTCCCATGACACTGCCACTACCATTACTACATTTGTACTACAACTCCCTCTCAAATGTTGCATCACGCTATTAAAAGGGATTTTCCAAGATACCCATTTGTTCTCGAAATTGAACAAACTTTGTTCTTCCTAGATTCTTGGTGAGTACATCTGCTACCTGATTTCCTATGGGAGTATACTCCAACTGTACCACCCCACACTGAACAGATTCCCTAATAAAGTGACTGAATATAAATTTGTTTGGAGCGACCATGAAACACTAGATTTTCAGAGAGCTTGATACAACTCTAATTATTGCAAAAAAATTTTGTCGCTGCCATCCTTTTCTTGAATAGATTTACAAGAAATTTGCTGAGCCATATAACTTCACATGTTGCTATGCTAGCTGCCATATACTTAGCTTCAGCCGAGGTCAGTGCTATAGACTTCTTCTTCTTACTGCACCAGGAGGTCATCCCACATCTAATATCGAAGCAATACCCAGTGGTACTTTTCCTATCTACTGAACTTCCTGCCTAATATGCATCAATGAATCCACTTAATTCGATATCATCGCCCTTGGTGTATCTTAATCCAAAATTGACTTTTCCCTGCACATACCTGAGAATGTGCTTTGCTTTTGCCCAGTTCCCCCTTTTTGGTTCCACCATGAACTGACTAAGGGCATTGAAAACATAACATATGTCTGGCCTGGTGTTGACCATATAAATAAGCGACCCAATGAGCTGTTTGTATAAGGTGGGGTCCACTTCCTTGTCTCTAGAAGCATCTATTTTCTTCCAATTGGTAATAATAGGTGTAGCCATAGGTCGACAATCTTGCATTTTGAGTCTTTTCAGAATTTCTGATGCATATCTACCTTGGCCAAGGAAGATCTCACCATTCTGCTGCCAAACTTCCAATCCTAGAAATTAGTGCATTAGCCCCAAATCCTTCATGTCAAATTCTGTTTCCAGGTTCTTCTTGCAATCCTCTATGAGTCTGGATGATCCTGTCAAAAATTTTTCATAATACTAAAATTAGCGGCTCACCTTCTACCAACAGATAACAAATATTGGGATCGACATCACTCTTGATAAATCCCAACTACTGTAAGCAACTGTCAGTTCCACCATACCAAGCTCTGGGTGCTTGCTTAAGCCCATACAAGGCTTTCTTCAATCTACACATCTGGTGCTGTACGACTTCAAGAAAAATAGAAGGTTCTTCGACCTGAGCTACCAATGCTTGGTACCTGTCATGTTGTCTATGCTTCCTTTTCTCGGCTCTAGGAGCTCCAATGAATTCTTCTGCATCCCTTAGAATTTGCCATACCTCTCAACTGGTCATTCCACTAGTGGTAGGAGGTTCCATTTGTTCCTCTTCTTGTTGTTGTACTTGCTGTGACATTCCTGGCTCCTGTTCTCTTGAGGAGATGCTAGTACTTGTTATAGTGCTCGAACCAGATACCTATCTTCTTGCTAGTTCTGATCCCTGTTGCTGGACCAGAGGAACATCCTCAACTTGTTCTTTAAACAAAATCTCTCGAGATTTCCTGAAAGCTCTATCTTCCATGAAATTTACATCTTTCTTTACTACAATCTTCCTACTGCTCAGAATGTAGATACCGTATGCATTTGAAGTCTCGTTGTAACCCACGAGATATCCAATTTCGGCAGTCTACTCTAACTTACTCTGGTTCTCTTCTTGAATATGACAAGAAGCCACACTTCCAAATATTCTGAGGTGACTCACTTCTGGCTTCTTTTCCGTGAAAACTCTCTCTGGCGTCTTCTTTCATAAAGCCCTGTGAGGAGTCATGTTCTAAATGTACACAACCGTGCTACATGCTTCTGCCCATATAAACTTGGGTAGGTTCTGATCATATAACATCGCCTTCGCTACTCCAACAATAGTTATGTTCTTCCTTTCCATGAATCCATTCTGCTTTGGATTATAAGGTGTTGTCCATTCTCTTCTGATCCCTTCTCTTGCGCAGAAATCTATGAAGTTTTTATCCGTGTATTCTCCACCATTTTCTGAGCGCATTATTTTGATCTTCCTTCTTGTTAGGCTTTCCACTAGAGTCTTAAACTTTTTAAACTAATCAAAGACCTCATCCTTAGTTCTTAAGAAATAAATCTAAGTTTTCTTGGAATGGTCATCTATGAAAGTGACAAAATACTCAACACCACTGATAGCTCTTGTAGACATTGGACCACAGATGTTTGAGTGTATTAAGCCCAATGCACTCTTAGCTCTATTGTTTTTATGGAATAAGCTACTTTAGCGTACTTGCCTAGTACGCAACCTTTGCATGTATCCTCATGCTTGGTAGTAAGCACTGGAACCCTCGTAACACTTTCCTTGAGAATCCTTAACGCCCCATGATGTAAGTGTCCCATCCTTCTATGCCATAGTTCATTTATGTCTTTTTCTCCATTGACATTATTGCTTATCAGTGCCATAGGAGACTCGAGCTACAAATTTTATAACCTGTTGCTTCGAGTTCCAATTTGGGACCTCTTTTTCCACTTAGGATGTTTGACATATACTCTTTTACCGATGAAGTACATATCATATCCTTTATCTTATAATTGAGATACATAAATCAAATTCATTCCCATACCTCGCACATGTAGTATGTTAGTGGCCCAAAGACTATCTCCTCCTGCTGTCTGGAATGTAATGGTTCCCTTTCCTACTGGGGTGCATTTCGTCCTGTTACCCATTGTGATTTGGAAGTTCATCTATTCCTCTTGATAGCTTGAGAAATATTCTCGTTCTCTAGTCATATGAGCTGAAGCCCTGCTATCAATGTACCAATCCTTGGCTGATGTAGAACTCGATAAGCAAGTAAATTCCTCTTCCAACCTAGAAGCTAATTCAGAAGTATTCTGATCCCTACTTTTCTCCATGCTCTTTTTCTCTTCTACCATCTTGCATGAACCTTTTTTTGATACCATGTGAAAATTTCGCTATAGTGATTGATTTATTTCTCCTACTTATTTACAATAATAAGTTATTTACCAATGCTTTAATAAATATCAAAATAAATTCAGCTGTAGAATTCACAAATTAAGAACTGAAAATTAGAAGTCAAGAGAAACACCAGCATATGAACAATCACATTGATACACTTGTTTTTGGACAATCATCCCCGGAAAAACCCAATGTGGGAAAACTAGTGAAGCAAATCTGAGGGTTTCTATTATTGGCGGTAAATTTCTGAATACAATCTAGATGCCCCAGAGAAAATGGAAATCCACCCAGAGAAGGAAACTGATAGAAAAATAGTAAGAATTTTCTCACACTGAATATGGAGATTTTGCATTGGCCCCAACTCCTAGATGAGCCACTGCGTAGTCTCTGCATGGAGACTCCCTCTGACTGTGTCATACCAGCTGCTACTGCTTTTGCTGCTGAGAAATCGATATTTCTCTTGCCATTCACCCATAGTGATTCCTGGAACCAATCTTTGCTATCCCCCAACAATTTTGCGTCAACCTCCTCCAGTTGCTGTGATGTCCCTCCTTGGCACTGCGCTAGCGCTTTTATCCTTCACTTTCTTCACTGAATTATATTCACTGGAACTAGAAATCACTTCCTTCCAGTATCTCACTGCTTGATCACTTTTTCGAATTCCTTAGCAAACCCCGCCCTAGGAATATCGAACTGACTAATGAACTCTATGTGTGTTTTCAAATGAACCCCAATCCTCCTTCTTATACTTTTCTCATTGAGACTTCAATGACTGAGATTAAGTCTTTAATCAATGACTAAGATTAAATATTGACTTGATTCGTTTTCTAGAACATTCTCATCCATATTTTAATTAATACCCATTAATACTTTAATTTTCCTAAGTTTAGACTTAGGAGCCCCATTAAAAATATTAATTATTTTAATAAAATACAATTCAGGTGGAATTTGACCAAACAATTAATGGGTTTTTTAGAACTCATGTGCCTTAGCCTCTCCACCAATTTTCATGGCTAGAGCACATCCGATGCTACCAAAAACTAACAAAATTATGATTGAAAGAAGGACAACATTTGCCTGTGCTTTGGCCAAGGTTATTTATATTTATAAAGAAGACTGAAGCCCTAGGTTCAGAGCTGAAATACATCTCTTGTAGGATGAAAAGCCTTAGGACTAGGCCACAACCTATTTGAGGAAGCCCGTGTTGGTTGATGTAACTCGAACAAATATTCTAGCCTTAGGTGGTGTGAGTGATGCTAGGAACACAAGAGTGGAAAATATAAGCCCATATTATTTATTTGAATGTAAATGTCTTAATCAAATTAATCAATCATTTTCCTAAGTTTTAACTTAGGGAAATAGATTAATTAATTAGTAATAATTGAGACAACCGATTTTTCTCCAGAGACTTCTAGTAAAGTTTCTAAGTGATCTTAGCCATCAATTAGATAATTTCATATCTATATCTTGGCTGTTGATTTCGCAACAAGAGATTATAAAGAAAATCAATGGGTAGTCTTAGAGATAATTCTTTGCAGTGAAGAGGGTGCAGTGATACTGTGGGGTTTGACATCAGTGAGCGTTTCAACAACAGTTGAAGTAGTAAATATTTCTGGAGGTTCTTTCATCGATATTCTTCTAGTTTCCAAGATCTAGAGGAGGAATTATCCCAGAGTTATTTTGCGGGAAAAGAGGTCGAGATTTTCAGAAGAGGCTGTACGAGATTTCCAGGAGAGGTCGTACAAGTTTCGATTTTAGTAGATCAAGATTTCCTGTTGCAGAGCGAATTACAAGAAAGATAGATTGTAGGAATTCACAATGTGAATTGCACGAAAGGCCATGTTAGGTTGTAGAGCGAGGCTATGAGCCTTCTAATGGTTGGATCGATCTATGCAGGTAAAGAAATATTTTTCCAGAGCTTTGTTGGGTTTTTGCAAGTAGTTGTAATATTTATCAATTGTAGAATTTGCTGAAGATAATAATAACACCCTCAGATTTGAAGAATTGGTTTCCCCTTCGAGGTTTTTCTAGGGATGTTTTATCCAAAAATATTTTGTCCATTTTGTAATTGGTTTTCTATCAGAGTTTTTGCAGTTTATTTAATTGGTGAAATTTGTAGTTGTGTTTTATTTGTTATTTGCAATAAATAATTTGTTGGGACAAATAATTTTTTTAAAGATATGAGAATAATACTCGAATTAACTGCATTCGATTTTTCACATGGTATCAGAGTAGATCTAAAGTGTAGGGGTTTATTGGAGTAGATCAATGCAGGGGTTTGGAAGAGGATGCTGTTAGTTTTTGTTTGGGGTACCACTAGATAGGTATTCTAGTCCCTATGGTATCTAAGAGGCTAAGGAACACATGCTCTCCAAAACCCAGAAAATGTTTTGCAAGAAAAGACTTGGAGACACTTAAATTAAATTAATTAGCCAATAATTAAATATTTCCCAAGTCTATTTTAGGAGAACTGATTAATTAAAGTGAATTGAGGGAGTTCGATTTTTCTATAGAGGCTTCCATAAAAGTTAATTAATGGAGTCAAGATGATCTTAGCCATTGGTTGAGATGTGATTGTGGCCATTGAGAGTTGTTAAAATTGGTGACTAGGGCCAAATTCCACTTTGAATAGCTCCTTTTGGGAAGATAACTGTGGCATTGAATTCCTCTTCTCGAGAGGATCAAAATCAACCTAAAGATATTCAAATTTGGTTAAGGAGAAATGTGTTTTTGATTTTATGCCCACTCATATGCAAATGTCAAGGTCGACCTCTCCTCCATAGAGCCCAAACGGCATGTCTCTAGAACCTCTCCAATTCCTATATATAGAGGTGCTTCCAACCTCATTTGATACAACATCAAGGTGAAATTTTTTTCTGAAATAGGGTGCGAAGTAGAGGTTAGAACGTCCAAGCCGAATTTGTGAGAAGATTGTCTCTATTTGGGTTCCGTTCCCTTGTGGGAGAAAGGCCAAAGTTGTCTATGGTTGCAGTAGCCAAAAACAAGGTTTGGAGCACTGTTATAATGAGCTTTTGGGCTGCGGATTCCTTACAATCTCTGGCTAGAATTCATAGGTGAGGTAATAAGGGTTTCTATGCTTGATTTATGTTTTCTATATCTCTGTTCCAGCCGTAGGAAAGAAACAACTACAACAGCAAGTTAAGACACTTGTTTAAGGGACCGTAAGGCCTAGGAAGGCTCTTTCCTTCAAGCCATAATCACATGAAGATTCAATTTAGTTGATCAAGGGCTTCTGTTGGTACGGGTCACTGTAGGGTGCATTGAGGAGCCTCAAACCCTAGATCAAAGTATAGATGTTTAGAAGTGAACTATAAGGGTGAAACTCAGTGAATTGAGGATACATCATGTTTAGCATATTTTATTAGGCTGTTGGTATGCCCTAACTAGTTTTGTTGATGCACAATGTTCTAGACCTTCATTGTACTCTTTCTCTATCTCTGCTTAACATTTGATATTAATAAAAGAAGAATTGATAAAGGGTTTCCCCATCTTGGGGTTTTTCCTTGGCTTGAGCCATCTCTTGTGTTCTTTTTTCTTGTCTTGTCTTTTGCATTTACATTGGATGTTCTTTCATTAGTTACTGCTATGAGGTAATGGTTAATATATTAATGGAATCAATAAATGAAGTGACTGACCTAAGCAAAGAACATGTTAACTTAAAATTAAAAAGATTCCAACAAAAAATTATAAGATTAAAGTCGAAGGGCTTGGAGAAGCAATTCAAGTGAGTTCAAGCAGTTCGACTTGCCCAGTTGTAGTGCGCAGGGCAAAATTGAAGCTAGGAAGCCACTAGCAGCGAGGTATTCAATAGAGATTTGAGAGCAGAATTTCAGAGGAGATTCCCAAATATTTTCCAGTGTCAGAGAGGTAGGAAAAGGGAGGCTGAATTATCTACAGAGGAGGCTGAAAAAAAACAATGCAAGTTAGCCAGTTTATCTAGTGCGAGTTGCCGAAGAGACCACATTTCAATTGCCATATGCCAGATCTATTTCTTGTAGGTAAAGTGAGTGATTCTAAGCAACTACAGGAGGCATAATGACTTGCAAGGAAGGTTTTCCAGGGTTGTTCAAATTATCCTCAGCCAATAGTGTGCATTTCAGGAGAGCAATGCGAGTGCCAGAAGGAAGTGTGAGTGACTAGGAGGAGGTTGGGTTGGTTTGCAGACGGAGATAGGTAGTCTCCAGTAAATTGATCTAAAGAAGATCAATATTTACTAGAGGTTTTCCAGTGAATGAAGGCCAATTGTAATAATTTTCAAAATGCTGAATAATAATAAAACCCTCATCTGCTGCACTGGTTTTCCCTTTGGGATTTTTCCAGGGACTATTGTCCAAAAAATAACGGTATCATATTTTTATGTGTATGTGCATTATTTCTCAGTTCTAGTATTTTATTTTTTGCAACTTATCTTATTTGTGAAATTAAAATTCAAAAGACAAATAATCTCCAGTAGATAGAAGATTAAACTCTAGTTTATTGCAATTATGGAAATTTCACATGGCATCAGAGCAAATTGGATCAAAGAAGTTTTAGAGAAAGGGTTGTGCAATTCAGAGGGAGATTTGAAGCACAAAAAACCATATTTGTGTAGGCTATCTAGACAGTGCGAATTGTAGAGGCAATGGTTCGATTTCCTGGAGTTGTGAGTTGTCTCAATGAGTAGTAGCAGGCAATGACTTGTCGAAAAGGGTTTTTGGAGCGAAGACTAGATTTCGTAGAACAAATCTAGCGTAGAGGGTTTGTAGCATAAGAGTTTTGCAATAATAGATAAACGTAGGGCAAAGAAGAGAGAGCACACGAGGGTTTCGACCCAGTTTATTTCTCTAGTGTATTAAATATTCAGAGACCATGATGTTATGGGTTTGTCTTCTAGATTTGAAGATGAATTTGCTCATATAGCCTTCCTCTCTAGCTAGACATCATAGGGTGTTTTGTATATAGACAATGGAGTGTCAACACACATAACAAGATATAGAGACTACTTCTCCAACTATAAGGAGGAAGAGATGGGCTTTCAGATTCAGATGGGAAAAAAGACTAACTGTACTTAGTTGGGAGAGGTACCATTGAAATTCAGAGGGAGTCATGGGCAAGCACCAATGTTACATATGTGTTGCGTGTGCGGGGCTTAGGAATGAACCTAATTTCTGTTTTTGAACTAGAGGACAAAGGGTATGATGCCTACTTTGAAGGGAAGGAGGTGTTCATCAAACAATAGAAATGGAAGAAGGTGAAGCTGATTGGAGTTCAAAGAAACAAATTGTATAAGTTGCAACTCAATTCTCCAAAGGCACTAGTTAGCAACACCAGTAGTAGTGGGAGAGACTTGGGTAAATTGTGGCATAGGAGAATGGGATATTTACGCTATGGAGCACTGAATATGCTTAAGGAAAAAGTGACAGGCATTCTAGAATTGAGCACGAAACATGATGATGTGTGCAGGGGTTGCGCGATTGGGAAATTCGCTATGGAAACGTTCCCAAGAAGTGAAAATAGATCAGATGGTGTGTTGGAACTTGTACATTTAGACATTTATGGCCTGATGTCCACCAGATCTCTTAGAGGGTATGAGTACTTCATCAAATTCATAGATGATTACTCTAGGAAGACTTGGATCTACTTTATGAAGACCAAGGATGAGGTCTTAATTCACTTTCAAGAGTTCAAGGTTCTAGTGGAAAATATTACAGGGCAAAAGATCAAGGTGCTTCACACGGATAACTAAGGAGAGTACATAGATAGTGACTTCACAGGATTTTGTGCAAAGGAGGGCATCAGGAGGGAGTGGACAACTCCATACAATCCACAATAGAATGGAGTAGCGGAGTTGTTAATTTTAGTTAAAAATGGTATGTTATATGCTTAGAAAAATTACTTTAATGTTCCTTAGTAGCTCGATAACAATTTCCAATTTCCAATAGCAATCACAATAATCACATTGACAGTAAAAGTAGATAGAACATGAAACAAAATGAAGAAGACAAGACAAGACGACGACACCAGATTTGGCAGATGCCATGGAAAAACCCCAATGTGGGCTAAAACCTTTGATCAATTATTCTTATTATTAAATAAAAAGTTCAGCAGAGAGAGAGAGTACAAAATTCAAATTGATTTTCCCAATATCAAGTCAAAACAACCCTGTAAATTTCTGTAGTAAAATGCGGTCAAACTTCAGCCCTAACCAGAAAGTCAATGCTGGTTAAAAAAACAAATCGTCCTCAAAGCAACTCGGTCTTCCTCAGTCAAACTCGGCCTGATCAGGAGGACAAATTCAACCCAAAACAGATTGGTCAAACTCGGTCAAAGGAGAGAGAAAATTGTTGTAATTTTTCTGCGGTCAAACAACAATCAACCCTGAAGTCAACGCAGGTCAAACAACCCAGAATTTCTTATTTTTTGTGCCCAGAGATGCAGCCTCGAAAAATCGAACTTTTGACACAAAAACATAGTCAAACTCAGTCAACAAGTCCATGGTCAACATTGGTCAAACCTGTCATAGAACTCTAAAATTTCAGCCTGCAATTATGCTCAAAAAACTTGTCCTCCTTGCCAGACGTGTGAGAGAGAAGTTGCCCAATAGCTATACAAACCAATAAGATGAAGAGAGAGAATAATGTGTGAGTGATGACTGTGCCAAATGAGGTGTGAGGTCTCTTATATTTATACAATTTTTTGTGGGTGAAGAGACACATCCATTGGGCTTTTTGAGCCTACATGATGATGAGGCCAACCTGAACAAATTGCATATGTGAGGGCATAAATTCAAAATCACACTTCTGCTTGTCCAAATGAGATGATACTTATATCCATCTTGGACCTCTCAGAAAGAGGAATCCAATGCAATCATCATCTCCATCAAATGCACTGTCTTAAGGTGGAATTTGGCCCTAGTTTCCAATTTTAAAACTCCCACTCAACTAGGGAGAATTCCACTGACCAATCCATTTGTCATCATCATGCCATCCTTTCATCATGTACCATATTTTTCACGTCATCTTTTCTTTGCTAAACCATGAAGTAATAATGAAGAAGAATCGATCAAGAGTGAGTCACAAGACCTTACCACTCTCCACTGACAAAAGTCAATCCAGAGGTAGAACCTCAAATGATCCTAGATAAAGTTATTGTTAAACACCATGCATCCTAGACATATGGGGTATGACAGTACACGATGTGTCCATTGGTAGTGCTATGGTCCTTATCCACGTTTCTCAACTCATTGGCTAGATGAGAGGTACTTCCCATGAGTCCCAGACTACATGAGTAGGATGTATGATGGGGCATCAACAGGAGAAGGGGAACCACTCATCCTGCTCATATGCCATAGGAGAAGGTGAACAATTCATCCTATGCATATGTCAATCGTAGGGGAAGGTGAACCACTCACCCTACACACATGTTGCCATGGGGTATCATAGGGGAAGGTGAACCACTCACCTTGTACACAATGCACCACATAGAGGAAGGTGAATCGCTCACCCTATGGTCGCGCATGACTACAAGAAGTACCCCAAGAGCTTCCAGAGCTCAGTGTTCAACTCAAGCGGGACCCTCATGGGAGGGTCTTTCCATGACTCCAAGTATCTATCGGAAGGTTAAGAATTTGACCTTCCCGAAAGGCTTCATGAGGATATCTGCAACTTGCTCATTAGTCCTGATGTGTTGGAGCCTTATTGCTCTCCGTTGTACCATATCCCGGATAAAGTGGTACCTGATATCAATGTGATTGGAGTGGTCATGGAAAAAAGGATTCTCTGAAAGGTGAACCCCACTCTGGTTGTCATAGAAGATCATGGTGGTATCTAGCACGTGCTCAAATAGCTCACTGAAGAGGTTCCTCAACCAAAGAACTTCACAACAAGTCATAATAGTTGTAATGTATTCAACCTCGTCGGTGCTTAGTCCAACCAATTTCTTCTTTTTGCTCATCCAAGAAATTGAAGAAGACCCCAACTAGAAGCAAAATCCAGACGCGATCTTATGATCCACCACACTGCCATCCCAGTCAACATCTGTATATCCATGCAACCTCAAATTCTCGATAGTGTATCTCAGTCCATAATAGATTGTGCCCCCAAGAAATCTCAAGAGATTCTTAGTAGCAATCCAATATATGTGATGAGGCTCGACCATAAATTGACTCAATGTATTCACAACGAAGCTTATGTTAGGATGAAAGTTTACCAAGAACATCAGGCCCCCCACAAGTTGTTTATATTCAGAGGGATTTGCTAATTCGGGCCCAACAACATTTCCACATAGCTTATTGAAGTTGAGTTCCATCAAATTAGACACAAACTTGCAATCCACCATCCCACATCTCTTGAGCAATTTCACAATGTATTTTAATTGAGAAAGGAAAATCTCACCTAGCTTTTGCCAGACCTCCAGGCCTAGGAAGTAGTGCATCAGTCTTAGGTCCTTCATCTCAAACTCGAAAGCCAGCTCCCTCTTGCATTGATAGATGAGAGGGTCTGCACCTGTCAGAATGTAAAGGACTAGAATGAGAGGCATGTCATTTTCAACCTTGAAATATAGGTTAGGGTCAACTTCACTCCTTGTAAATCCCAACTTCATAAGATAGCTATCAATCCTCTCATACCAAGCCTTGGGGGCTTGCTTCAACCCGTAGAGGGATTTCTTCAATTTGCATATGTGTGTCCTTCGATATGTTGATTTTTGGTAGCATTGGATGTGCTCTAGCCTTGAAATTTGGAGGAGATCCTAAGGTATATGAGATATCCAAGACCCAGAAATTGTTTTGAGAAATTCCACTCGAATGAGGAGTTATTAAAATAATTATTATTTTTAATGGGTTCCTAAGTCTAAACTTTGGAAAATAAAAATATTAATGGGTATTAATAAAGATAAGGGTGAGAAGCTTCTAAGAGACAAGGATCAAGTCTGTTTTAATCTTAGCCATTGTTTAGAGACTTAATCTCAGCCGTTTATTTATCAAAAAGAAAAGTATAAGAGAAGACTTGAGGATCATTTGGAGAAACACCGACAGATACTCAATATCTTTAGGAAAATTGATTCTCAAGTAAAGGAGATTGATTTCAGAGGGAGAGTTTCAAGGTGGAGGAAGAGGAGGGAATTAACAATAGGCAGTGACTAAGGAGGAGGTGACGCAGGGACAATGGGGACAGTGCAAAGAGAGATGTAGTCCAGAGGAGAGACACAACCATCATGTAGGTTGACACAGAGGGACGCAGAGCCACTCAGAGCCACGCTGAACGACGCAGAGGTGACACAACAGTGGGAGTAGGGTCTCCAAAGTATCATAGAGTCTCAAAGGGAAAGTCTCAGGTGTTTTCTTTCAGTTTCTTTGTAAAATCATTCCTTGTAAAAGCAATTGTTGCTGAAGATTCATAAGGCCCTCATCTGCTGCACCGGTTTTCTCGCATTAGGTTTTTCCGGGGAAAATTGTCCAAACAATTGTGTTGATGTGATTGGTTCTTGTGCATGTATTTTTCTCTGGGTAATTGTGTGATAATTGCAGTAGAATTTATTTTAATATTTGCTAAAGGGATTTCGTAAATAACTTATTGTGAATAATAAGTAGGTGAAATAAATCAGTTGCTGCAGTAGAATTTCAGTTTAGAAATTTTGACATGGTATCAAAGCAGAGATCCGACAACACGAGAGGAAAATAAACTATGGGTCAAGAGCATGATGTAGAGGCATCCACTCAAGGGGACTCATGCAAATTTCCAGAAGAATGCACAAGGGACATGAATTATGATTATTCTATGTTAGCTTCCAGATTGGAAGAAGAAGTCACTTGCTTAGCAAGATTTACCTCCTCTGAGGTTTGGTATATAGACAGTGAAGCTTCCTGGCATATGATAGGAATCCAAGAATGTTTTTCAAAATTATTAGGAAGAAAGAATGAATTTCAGATCACCATGGGAAATAAGGAAAAGTGTACTATAGTAGGAAGAGGTACTGTGGTCTTTCAAACCGAAGCAAGAGAGTTGCTTTGAGCAACCAATGTGCTGCATTTCCAGGATTGGGGATGAACTTACTATCCATATTTAAACTTAAAAACAAGGGCTATGACATTTTATTCATTAAGGATAAAGTATATATCAAACACTCGAGTTGGAAAAAGAAGTCCCAGATTGGAATAAGAAGTGATAGGCTGTACTGGTTGCAACTATAATCGTCAATGGCACTGATAGGCAATAACGGAGACAAAGATTTGAATGAACTATGGAACAGGAGGGTGAGACACTTACGCCATGGGGCTCTGAGAATTCTTAGGAAAATAGTATCAGGAGTTCCAGAACTAAGTACCAAATGAGATGATGTATGCAGAGGGTGCATTCTGGGCAAGTATGCCAAAGCAACATTTTCCAAAAGTAACAATAGGGCTTAGAGTGTGCTAGGATTGATACACTCAGATATATGTGGAAAGATGTCCACAAAATCCCTTAGTGGCATTGAATACTTCATCACCTTCATTGATGACCATTCTAGAAATACTTGGATCTACTTTTTGAAAACCAAGGATGAGGTTTTTGGTTGATTCAAAGAGTTCAAGGTTCTAGTGGAGAATCTGACAGGAAAGAAGATAAAAGTTTTGCACTCAGACAATGGTGGAGAGTATGTTGACAAGGACTTCATCATTTTTTGTACTAAGGAAAGCATCAAAAGAGAGTGGAAAATGCCCTATAATCCGGAGCAGAAAGGAAAAACATGACTATTGTGGAAGTAGCTAGGGCAATGCTATATGATCAGGATATGCCTAAATTTCTGTGGGTAGAAGTATGCAGCATGAAAATTTATGTCCAGAACAGGACTCCACACAGGGCATTGGGAAAATTCACTTCAGAGAAGGTCTTCACAGGGAAGACACTTGAAGTCAGTTATTTTAGGATATTTGGGAATTTAGCGTATTGCTGTATACCCAAAGAAAAGAGAAAGAAATTAGATCAAACTGTTGAGAAAGGATATCTTGTGGGATATACAAAGAATGCTAAGGCATATAGAGTCTATCTTCTAGGGTGTAGGAAAGTAGTAGTTTGGCGGGATGTAAAGTTCATGGAGGATAGAGATTTTAGGAAATACTAAGAAATTCCTTCCGAGGAGTAATCAAAAGACGAGCCATTGGTAAAACCAGTTTGACCATCAGAAACTAGTACCAGAAATTCTTTTGGAAAAAAAGCTTCAGAAAAAGAGGAATCTCAGGAAGAGGAAGAGCTGATAGATTTGCCTACTACCAGTGGAAGAGCAAGCAGGGAACTCTGACAGATTCTATGGGATGCAGAGGACTTCATTGGTGCACCCAAGAATAATAAAAGGGAGTGAAGACAACTAGACATATACCAGGACTTGTAGCTTAGGTTGGGGAACCTTATAATTTTCAGGAGGCTGTTCAGCATCAAGTATGGGTAGATTCTATGGTGGAGGAATACAAATCTATAATGGTCAATGATGTCTGGGAAGTGGTACCTAGGCCTCAAGACAGATCGGTGGTAGGTTTGAGATAGATCTACAAGGTCAAATATGATGCAGATGACAGTGTGGAGAAATACAAACCCAGGTTTGTGGCTAAAGGGTATGCTCAGAAGGAAGGGATATACTACGATGAAACCTTCTCCCTAGTAGCCATGTATACTTCTATTAGAGTCGTGATATCTTTTATAGCATAGATGGGGTGGGAGATTCATCAGATGAATGTCAAGACGACATTCTTGAACGGGGTAATAAAAGAGGAAGTATACATTGAATAGCCAAAAGGTTTTGAGACACATGGGAAGAAATCTCATGTTTGCAGATTAAAGAAACCCTTGTATGGGCTTAAACATGCACCTAGAGCATGGTACAATTGAATTTATGGCTACTTGTAGAAGACGCGGTTTGTCAAGAGTGACGTAGACCCTAATCTATACTATCTTGTTGTAGAGAATGAGCCTCTAATCCTAGTGATATATGTGGATGATCTCTTCTTGATAGGATCATCCAGGCTCATCAAAGACTACAAGAAGAACCTAGCCACAAAATTCGACATGAAGGATTTGGGATAGATGCATTATTTCTTTGGGTTGGAAGTTTGGTAGTAGAAGGGTGAGATCTTCCTTGGACAAGGGAGATATGCTATAGAGATCTTGAAGAGATTCAAGATGTAGGACTGTAGACCTATGGCTACTCCAATGATCACCAACTAGAAGAAGATTGATGCATCATAAGATAAAGACGCTGATCTCACCTTGTACAGGCAGCTTATAGGGTCCCTGATGTATTTGGTCAATACTAGGCCAGATGTTTGTTACACTGTCAACACCCTTAGTTAGTTCATGGTGGAACCTAAGAGGGCACACTAGGCAACAACCAAACATGTTCTCAAGTATATACAAGGAACAATCGAGCATGGAATATTGTACACTAGAGACAATGACATCAGGCTGAGTGGGTTCAGTGACGTAGATTGGGCTGGAAGTTTAGTAGATCAGAAAAGTACAACTGGGTATTGTTTCAACATTGGATCAGGAATGGCCTAGTGTAGCAGGAAACAAATATCTGTGGCTCTAAGCTTAGCTGAAGCATAATATATGACAACTAGAATAGCTTCGTGCAAAACCATATGTCTTAGGAAATTTCTTCTGAATCTATTCAAGAGAAGGATGGAAGCGACAATGATCATGTGTGATAATTAGAGTTGCATCAATTTGTCTGAGGATCTAGTATTTCATTATTGGTCGAAGCACATTGATATTAGGTGTCACTTTTTCAGAGACTGTGTCCAACAACGAGCAATACAATTGAAGTACACTCCTATAGGAGAACAGGTGGCAGATATCCTCATCAAGGCTCTAGGAAGAAAAACGTTTGTTTATTTCAGGGAGAAGATGGGGATGGTAAAGAATCCATTTCAGTAGCAGAAATGGGTAAGTGTGAGGAGTTGCAGTGCAATAGTTAGTAGTGGT
>APFE030949075.1:0-16027 GCA_000404065.3 Pinus taeda | reverse complement strand
TACACATCTGGAACAAACACCATCTCTGCAAGATACCATGGGAAGACCTGTCACCATATTTTCTTTACATAGGTTCTGAAGAGAGCGATAGTTTAAGTGACCAAATCGCTCATGCCAAAGTTGCTCACTTCATCATTATGAGCAACAAATACTGAGGGAAGATTTGATGACCCAAAGTTGTGAAACTTATACAACCTTGTGGAATCATCAGCAATACCAGTAGCTAGAATCTGTTTAGGATCTCTTAGATCCTTGATTACAACATCATGAGGTGAAAATTCAACAATTTTACCTTCACCTGATGAGTTATCTGATATACAGATAGAAGGTTGTTGGATAAGGTTGGAACACATAATACATCATTAAACTGACCATTGTCTAGATGAACAGTTTCAGTCCCTAGAACATTAAGAGATCTATCATCACCAACATATATATTTTTGGTGTTACAATCATGTAAAGAAGAAAACATGGCTTTTTTTTGGCCATGTGATAAGAGGCTCCAGAATCAATGAGCCACTCATGAGAATGAGAAGAAGAAGATACATTTAAAGCATAACCAGACTGAGATGATTGACAACGACATGCAGAAAGTGCCATTCCTGAAGATGAAGTTGTAGTTGAAGTAGAAAAATGCTCCACATGGATGTTATGTTTCTTCATTGCGGCTTCCAAGGCTTCCATCTTCTTAATCCATTTAGATTCTAAGTGGCCATCTCGAGTACAAAAGTTACAATGTCTATCAGTCTTCTTCCATTTGTTTTTATTGGTCTTATCATTTTGCTGAAATGATCTTTCATTTTGAGGCTGAGTTTGCTTAGGACCCTTGTTTGGTTTAGGACCATTCTTTTTTGGATATGACTTCTTAGGATTCTTTAAATTTGGTTGCTGCTGGGCGGCTAACGCTTTCTTGGAAGAGTTTCCAAGATTAAGAAGACCAAGGTGTAAGAGTTTTTCTTGTTCTCTTATTAAAGAATCACAAAAAGAGTCAAAGGAAGGGGCCTTGTAGTCTTTTCCTTGACAAATGAAAGCTTCCCTTATAGAATGGAAGGTGGAAACAAATACAGAGTAGGCTGGTCCCAACTTTGTAAGGATGGAATAAATAAGGTTACTATCTTCTTTCTTAACCTTAACACCTTCCAAGAGATATCTAAGGGTCTTGAATTTGGACAAGAAATCTTCAATGCAAGAAAAATTATTAGGATCCAATGTAAGCAACTCTTTTTCAAGTTGATGGGCTCTAATTTCATTTTTAATCCCAAAAACTTTAGTGATTTGTTCCAATGCTTCATGAGGAGTATCAAGTTCTGCAATATGGAATCTAAGATCAGGAGAAATAGACATCCCTATCAAACCACGTGCTTGATCTTGTCTATTTTCCCATTTTGCAACCTTGTCTTTATCTTTTGGTTTCTTCTCTTGGCCCGTGGCTATTCTGTAGAGACCTTTACTTCTAAGTAAATCTTTCCATGTAGGATACCCATTGGAAGTAGTTAGTGCTGTCAAGAATGATTTGGCATGGACTTTCCATTTTAAAAAAAAACTGAAGCTGAAGATGCTGAAAGTAAGTGTTCCAATGGATAGATCTCGAAAAATTAGGCTGTTTTAAAAAAAACGGCTCTGAAAAAGGCTTCCGGATGAAGAAGTTATGGCTTTTTGAAAAAAAATTGTTGAAGTTGCCGGCAAAGTGCGCGAATGTGCGAGAATGAAAAAAAACGCCCCCACAAAATGGAGATTTGAACCCAAGACCTCTACTCTCTTAAAATAGCTTTGAACCAATTGATCTATACAAAAAATTTGAGAGAGAGAGAGAGAGAGAGAGAGAAGGGGGCGGCTTTGGTTGCGTGCTTGCCTTGAGAAACCTCTTTTTCCCTACAAAACACAAAACACAAAACCCAACACGGACATGCAAAGAAAAACGAACCTTATGGCTCGAAGTTAGCTTTACCCAAAAAACTAAATATTTAAAAAAAAATTTAGCTTTAGCCGAAAAACTAAATATTTTTCTCAATGTTTCTGATTTTCCGAGATCACACTAAGGTGCAGGGAAAAGAGCATACGCATGAGAAAAAAATCCTTCCTTTCTATTTCTGATTGGCCCAGATCGCACAGAGTCGCAGGGCAAAGAGCATACGCGGAAATGAAAGGTATAGATCCGGTTAAAAAAAAACTAAATAAACCGAAACCGAAATAAGCAGAGAGAAAATAACAGTAAACTGCAAATAAAGACTGTATACTTCCAGATCTTAAAAATGACGCAGATAGGGCTACCGGAAACCTTTTCGCGTGAAACGAAAGGGGTTCCTCACTGGAACAGATGCTCCGAACACAACAGAGCAGTCCTCTCGGCCCGAAAGTAGTCAGAAACAGTAGATCTAGGAAACAACAGCTGCATGCAGTTCTACCGGCTTCAGATTTGGATCACCAACGGACGCGGCCCTCAAATAGCTCTGATACCATGTAGGAATTTACAGGGTAAGTTCCTCAGACAGAACACCAAAAGGACACCGCTCACAAACAGATCACAGATCAATACACCTCACAGTATTTTGACGTGGTTAAAACCCTCAGAGAGGGAAACAGTCCACGGCCTGCGCCAACGTGGCTACTACAGGCAATTTATTAATAAAAGAATGAAAATTTACATAAGCTTCTCTCATGCACGGTTAACCTACAAATGACCCTCCATGCGCTTTAAATAGAATTCATGGACCAATCGGGAGTCAAGCCACGGATCAAGTGTCGGTAATACCGAGGAGAGAATGAACCGTCGGATCACTACATATCGTGATCGTTGGATTGTAAGTTACAAAATGTACAACGGTAAAGAAACACACATTACCTAACTCTATACCTAACTCTATACTAGACCAAGTTGAACTTAACTATTCCTATGTGTTGGAATATCCTAACAACAACCCACTTTAATCAGACTCATTCCTAACATGTTGAATCCCCTAGGATAGATGTAATACGAAAATAACTAACACATGTAGTGAATACTATTGAAACAAAAAGAACCTCGACATAGTTGGTCGACCGCGGAACAACATGAATGGAGAAATTCCCTCGGAACCACACGAAAGGAGAAATTCTTTCAATATAGGAGGGAATAAGGAAGCTCTTACAATTTTGCTTTACTTGTGCCTTGGTAATGTAAAATTTCATACTAGTAAAAAATAAGCATGAGTTCTTGTTAAAGAAAACTAAACTATGTACAAAACAACTAGCATGTGCGTAAACGTAAGAAGTTATTTTATTACCTGGGATGTAGATGAACGCATCCTGTCCAAACAGCCTTAGCACGAAAATAGAAAGAAGAAATGAGTTCAATAACTTTCGCGCCAAATATATACGTAGGCACAAAAAAAAAAAAAATTGAAAAGTAGAGCCACGCTGAATTAATTACATCAGGCTATTATTTAACGAAAACAACTGAGTAAAATTGTTGAGTACACTCTGTTGCATGAAAAAGGTTGGTGTTATATTCCTTTTGTAAATAACCAAATAACTCATTGTAAAATCAAAGAGTTACAAATGAGTTCCAAACCGATTCTTGATATTCCGAAACTGATTGAGGGAAATCAAGAAAGGGATATTGGTAAAAAGGAAACGCTTCCTAGATGGTAGGGGATTGTGTATTTGTTTTTCACGGTGTTACCTTTGTGAGCTTTCATTTTTCCATATCGATTCCTTCTACATAAATTTAGACACACCATAATATTCCATTGGATTGGGGAGTTCCTGCAACATTACTGCATCATAATGAGTAACGTTCAAGGTTCCCTTGCCCGAGCAGAGAAGGTGAGAGGGTAGACGCCCAAGGTGGCCAAACGAGACAAGCAGAAGCCTGGAGGCCACGCTCACAAGCGCATGCAATACAACTGCTGGCTTGATACCGCAGTGGTTACTTTCAGAAAGATTAGAGGCCAAACTCCTCGGAGAAGTAAATTACTAGACAGATGGGGAAATGGTCGCGAGAAAGATGCCATTACCCTCTGCATCTCTCCCTCGTGTCCCTCCCATTTACCCTACTTCCTTCGATTCATTATGCTTGCCAGCTCACCTGAAATGATGGCAGAAGCCTGCTTGTAATGAGACTGGGCTTTACTGCTAAATAAAGCATAGACGGAATAGTTTTTGGAGCCTATTGCGAGGTGGATTTGCAGGTTTTGCGTTGGAGACAATGTCGAGTTTCTGATTATAGAGAGCTAGCAACTCTTTCGAGATTATTATTTGACTATAATGATCTAGCAACTCTTTTGAGATTATTATTTGACTATAATGATGTATAGACCGTTGCACGAGAGACATAAGCACGAGGTAGGTGAGGACTAGCCAATATATTTTAAGAGAGGACCCAGTGGACTTTAAAACCAAATTAAGACTAAAAAATCTACACAAACCCTTGTTGGGTTCTTCTCTTGGCTACTCCAAATTGTTTTCAGTGTCTCTGGTGGGTTCGGCTTCCAGAACAGATGTGATGGAGACAAGGAGTCTGCCATGAATAAGATAAGTAACTTTCTCACTTTCTTGAAGAAAAACTATATGTTTGTTTTATTTGGGTATTTTATTAAACAATTCTTACCAAATATAGATAAGATATGCATAATAGTATGCAGTAAAAGATTAAATATTTTACATGTTTCCTTGGTGAAGAAAACATGTTAATGCATGCAGTTAAAGATTTAATTATTTTATATGTATTCTTAGTGAAGAAAACATGTTAACCCACGTAGTTAAAGATTGAATATTTTATATGTTTTCTTGGCGAAGAGAACATGTTAATGCATGCGGTAAAAGATGATTATTTATATGTTTTCTTGGTAAAGAAAATATGTTGATGCATGCGGTAAAAGATTGAATATTTTATAAGTTTTCTTGGTAAAGAAATTATTCTATTGACTTTCTTGTAAATAATGATAATCGATGTTAACATTATTGGAAATATTAATCTCTTCAAAATATTGTCTTTCTAGATGAGATGGATCGAATTTCTTGATTTTGGTGCATAAAAGGTTAAGTTAACCTTGTTATTGCTTCTAGATTCTTTAAGCATGAAGATGGATATCTATAATAATTTCTTGAAAGGAAAAGCATGAGAAACTTACTTATAGGAAGATAGAGAAATGGGGTTATGATGACTTCCTTTATGAAAGAAGTAAGTAATTGTTTACATGAAATGATGGTAGAGTTCTACAGAAGGGAATATGCATTGCATATATTGAGGAAGGGCCATAAGATAAGCTATTGGATACTCTAAGAATAGTCATTGTGTTATGGAGATGTGTTCTTTGTAAGTTAAAGAAACTATGTTAATTTCTTGGAAAATAACTGTGGAAGCAACGCATGTGCAAAGGCATAGAAACAATAGTTTATTACTTGTATGTAAACATAACTAATGTGTTATATGTTTTAAAGGGAAACATGGACTTGTAAAACTAATGGTTAGATATCTTAAAGAGAAATATGCATTACTGTTAATAAGCATTGTGAAATGTAGAAGAAGAATTTACTTGAATATATGTAGTAGTTAATTAGTATGTTATGCTCGCTCATGGAGATGAGTACATGTTAAAAGATCACTCTTAGAGGTTGTTTATTAATTGATTAATAATGTTTCTTATATTGTTGTCAAAGCTTGTTGACAACTACATTGACAAGAAATGATGGGAGTTGGTGCCAAAGGAAAGTCATGTTTAACATTGTGGGAGGGAAAGGATTAATTGTCCATTGCTAGAACGATCATGCCACAAGGAATGTTGCATGTGGTGGTATGTAAGAAAAGGGTTTCGTGGAAAATGTGTTAGCTTTTAGCTAGTTATGTGACAACTGAATGATAATTCATTGTAATGATTTTATAACAATGGTTAAGGGATGGAATCCCTTATAAGCCATTGAGTGAGAGGTGAAAACCTTCACGAGCTTTTAATAATAAGATTAAACGTTTGCTAGTTTTCACCCTACGGGGTTTCGAGGGTATATTGTTGTTCAATAGTGTGATTGCCTTTTCTGTTAGTTGATGATGATGAATCCTTGATGTTTATGGTTCTTTATTTGATGGCCTAACCATAATGTCCAAGTATGAGATTAATTAATATGGTGAAGGAATTCAAGAAATGGATTGAAGGATTCATGAGACAGTTTATGTTATTACACTACAAAGGTGGTGGTTAATGGTTATACAACTTACTATCTTCTATTGCAATTTACTTAATGTACTAATGAATATTATATCTAATGGATAATGAGGAATTGTGGAGTTGTGAATTTGATAATTACTTGTGGGTAATTTGTATAAAAAAATTCTAACTCCCTTCTTTTACATGTGAGGTTACCGGGGTTCATTACAAGTGGTATCAGAGCTAAAGGTTGCAGCACGGGCACCTTTGAGAATTGGTAAGCAGGAAAGAAATTTAGGTATGCCATCAATGGGAATTAACTCAGGTATGAGTTTAACCATTCACATATTGATTTATGTAGTACACTACTTTCGGCATGATATGTGTGATTCATGTTTATAACTGCTTTGAGTAGTAAGTAATAAAGTTGTTGCATAACTATGTTCATGACATTGAATTCTTGATGAGCACAAAAGACAATAAAACTTTTGTCACACTTATGAACAATATTGAACGCTCATTACACCTATGAACAATACTAAGGAAGTGAGAATCAACTACCAACTTTTGATTTGCAAATATGGCAATAACAAAGATGCATTCATTGAACATGATTGAAGTTACAATGAACGAAATTTAATGAGTCAATGCATGAATATAAATTATGGGGAACATCCCTGAATAGGATGACAAATTGTTTTAAGAGGACATTAGAAGAAACCCTTTAGGTATTCAAAATATACAAAGAGTCAAGTAGTGAGACTTGATTGTAATAACTAATTTTTGATTCAGTCTTGTCATAGATGCATGAAGTTGATTGGTATTTGAGATTGGTTAGTGTTGAATGATTAACCAATAGAACTTATATGCATTAATTGCATTGCATTTAAGATTGTTACAATTCGTAAACAAGTGATGGTTTGATTGGTGTCACATGTGTGGAATGTGTGTATTCTATTCTTACTCTCTATGTGCTATACTTCGAGTTGTTTATGAGAAGAGTTCTTAATTTTATTCACCATGAATGCTTGATGCATTGTATATGCTTATGTCTTAAGAGATTTAATGATGTTTCCCTCTAATTCTTTGAGATTCACTAGCATGGTATGATTTTTATGTTAATTATTACTTGTTGTGAGATAAAAATCATTTGAGCTTCTATTTAATGATGGTTGAATTTATCTCTACTATGGGAATGATGGATTTCTTATGCATGTTGCATTCCATTGTGAAGTTACTTGTAGAAGCATATCCAGTCGGTAACATTTCTAGGACCCATTCATGGTAGGATTACATGTGACAATCATCCATAAATAGACTACCTGTGTTAATGTAGTTGTGTGTAAACCCTAACTACCTTCCCCAACTATAGATGCTTCCAAAGGAAAAGGAAGCAAGGGGAAGGAAGAAAATCGTGCTGTAGGGATAGACGGGTAAGAGAAAAGGAATCACTAAGTCTGGTGATGACCAGATAGTGCAGACTTTGAGTGCTAGAATCTTGCAGAAGATTCTAAGTCTGGTGATGACGAGATAGCACTTGAGGTGCATGTGAGTATTGCTTTGACGATGCTTAAGGAGGTGGAAAGTGATAACTATAGTGTGTTGATGTTAATGATTTTCGTCATGTCTCCTTGAAGTCATTATTTTGAAAAGGTCACATAGTAGTGTTAAGATAGTTGTTGCATCTAATATCAAATGGTAACTCTAGTGCATGTGTGACACTTAGGGGTTCATGCTTCTAATTGCATAAATAGAGGAATCACTCCAATAAGGGTAGTCTAATTAGTTAGCTATGAATGTTGAACAAAGGGTTGGTGAGAACACCTTGATTATGCTTAATTATAGTAATGATGCATGGCCAATGTTGGCCATTGTAAATGTAAGATAATACTCCATTAATGACGGTGTGGATTAAGACAATAGACTATGGGAAATTGGAAATGTTTAGATTGTTAACTCAACTATTGCTGACATTTATACATTAATGAATATTTGCATATGCTTTTATACATGACAATATTGTATTCATGAATTTTTTTTGAAATTGAATACTTGTTAACTGATGCATATTTACAACTAACATTGCTGATGGGATTAAGTAGTGGTAGCTTAATGGCAACAAGAAAACTCGTCACATAAATTGCTGCAATGTGAAGTGAAATCAGAAATGAGAAATTCTAATGTTATATGATATGCATGATTATGTTATTTGGAAAATCAAGATCCATACAATATGTATGATAGATATGTTTCCCATCAATCTAGATGTTGTGCACCCATGATGAGGGTTAAGCATAAATGCATGGTGTGCATGCATGCTTATTTTGTTAATGATAATGTTCATATGGTTCATTATGTAAATTACTTTGGGAAAGAGTAATAAAAGTGAAATGTAACATGACAGACAATTGCGGATAGTTGTGAAGGCTATAAGGCCTTGGGTTGATTGCAATTGCATGCCCGGAGGGGTTGATGGTACTTGCCTACTCGGATTGAATGACTTGGGTTGATGACAATTACCTGTCCGGAATGGTTGATGGTACTTGTCTTCCCAGATTGAATGCCTTCGGTTGATGGCGATTACCTGCCTAGAGGGGTTGATGGTACTTGTCTGCCCGAATTTCCTCTCCCTAGAGATCAATTATCTCAATAAGTGAAAGGAGTTTGCCAAGGTGGTGAAGAGGGTGAAAAGCCTAAGGAAACTCTGTTGATTTGGAGCCTGTTGGAGGAGGCCCAAAATTCTCCATAGACGGGACACTATCAGAGGAATAGGCAGCACGCTGCCAAGAGGAATCCTATATTGGACACTATGTGGTCATTCGAATTCTTGAGCTGGTTGGCCAGTGGAATTCCATGTCAGACCTAGTAAGGTCTCTATCAAAGAAACTGTCTAGATGTGAAAATGAATCGATCTAGTTGTGGAAACTAGTTCCCATGGGTTGGGAATTATTTAGCCTGTTGTGGTTCTCATAGCTAAAGGAATTAACTAATCATCTATATGTTATGTTAAAAATGAATTCTATATATACTTGTGTAAAATATGTTATGCACATTTAACACGAAATGAGTTTAGTACTCCGTAAGGAGTTATTCAAAATTTTAATTCCTTTATTGTATAACTAATCTTGTGAATGTCTTAGTAGAGGCTAACACAATTTTTACTTGATGCAATGACTAACTGTTTTGATGATTAGAGAGCTAGGTGCTATTTTGGTACTTTTAGAAGTACTCTTTGGATATCTTTAGTGAGAATTAATTCAGTGTGGTTGTGGAGTAGTGAAGAGCTCTTTAATGTACTTGTAAAAGTACTGTGATTTAAAAATCATCTAATATTGCAAAATTGATTGATAGTTAAAAGTATTTCATTTGACTCAAAATATTGTGACTAATGCAATTGAATTTGTTAGTCATACATTACCGGTTACTTACCATGAGGCTTTGATGAGTTGTTCAATCACTATTAAAATTCTTGCATGAAAGTGCTCATGATTTTCAAGAGTAATTGGTAAGTAATTGTAAGTTGATATAGCGTTTTGTTTTTTGAATTTGAATAAGGGCCAAGTGATGGCAATTATAACTTGCATATGTTTGCAGTGTGGTTTAGATGTTTATATCATGAGTAAGATCTATTGTTCCAGTGAGAGATGAGCACCGAGGACAGTGTGCTTGTTAAGGGGGGGAGTATATAATATTCCTCTCGTAAATAACCAAATAACTCATTGTAAAATCAAAGAGTTACAAACTGATTCTTGATATTCAGAAACCAATTAAGGGAAATCAAGAAAGGGATCTTGGTAAAAAGGAAACACTTCTTGGATGGTAGGGGGTTGTGTATTTTTTTTTATGGTGTTACCTCTGCAAGCTTTCATTTTTCCATATCGATTCCTTTTACATAAATTCAGACACACCACGATATTCCATTGGATTGGGGAGTTCCTGCAACATTACCACATCACAACGAGTAAGGTTCATGGTTTCTTGCTCGAGCGGAGAACTTGAGAGGGCAGATGCCCAAGGTGACCAAACGAGACAAGAAGAAGAAGCCTAGAGGCTGCACTCACAAGTGAATTCAATACAACTGCTGGTTTGTTACCGCAGTGGTTACTTTTGGAAAGATGAGAGGCCAAACTACTTAGAGAAGTAAATGACTAGACATATGGGAAACTAGTTGCGAGAAAGATGCCATTATCCTCCGCGTCTCTCCCTCATCTCCCTCCCAGTTACCCTACTTCCTTCAATTCGTTATGCTTGTCGGCTCACCTGAAATGATGGAAGAAGCCTGCTTGTGACGAGACTGGACTTTACTGCTAAATAAAGTATAGAGGGAATAGCCATGCGAGCCTATTACGAGGTGGATTTCTAAGTTTTGCGTTGGAGACAACTTCCAGTTTTTTATTATAGAAAGCTAGCAACTCTTTTGATATTATTATTTGACTATAATGATGTATAGACTGCTGCACGAGAGACAGAAGCACGAGGGAGACGCAGACTGCCCAATATATTTGAAGAGAGGAGTGAGCGGACATTAAAACCAAATTCATACTAAAAAATCTACTCAAACCCTTGTTGGGTTCTTCTCTTGGCTACTCCAAATTGTTTCCAGTGTCTCTGGCGGGTTCGGCTTCTAGAACAGAGGTGATGGAGACAAGGAGGTTGCCATGAATAACATAAGTAACTTGCTCACTTTCTTGAAGAAAAAATATATCTTTGTTTTATTTGGGTATTTTATCAAGAATTTCTTACCCAATATAGATAATATATGAATAATAGTATGCAATAAAGATTCAATTATTTTATATGTATTCTTGGTGAAGAAAACATGTTAATGTATGCAGTTAAGGATTGAATATTTTATATGTTTTCTTGGTGAAGAAAACATGTTAATGCATGCGGTAAAAGATGATTATTTTATATGTTTTCTTGGTAAAGAAAATATGCTGATGAATGCGGTAAAAGATTTAATACTTTATAAGTTTTCTTGGTAAAGGAAGTATTTTGTTGACTTTCTTGTAAATAATGATAATCAATGTTCACATTCTTCGAAATAATAATCTCTTGAAAAATTGTCTTTCTAGATGAGTTGGATCCAATTCTTCATTTTGGTGCTTAAAATGTTAAGTCAACCTTGTTATTGCTTATAGATTATTTAAGCGTAAAGATGGGTATCTATAATAATTTCTTGAAAGGAAAAGCATGAGAAACTTACTTATAGGAAGATAGAAAAATGGGGTTATGATGACTTCCTTTAAGAAAGAAGTAAGTAATTGTTTACATGAAATGATGGTAGAGTTCTAAATAAGGTAATATGCGTTGCATACATTGAAGAAGGGCTATAAGATAAGCTATTGGATACTCAAATAATATTCACTGTGTTATGGAGATGTGTTCTTTGTATGTTAAAGAAACTATGTTAATTTCTTGGAAAATAACTATGTTGAAGGAACGCATGTGCAAAGGCACAGAAACAATAGTTATTACTTGTATGTAAACATAACTAATGTGTTATATGTTTTAAAGGGAAACACGGACTTTTAAACTAATGGTTAGATCTCTAGAAATATGCATTAGTGTGAATAAGCATTGTGAAAAGTAGAACAAGAATTTACTTGAATATATGTGGTAGTTAATTAGTATGTTATTCTTGCTCATGCAGATGAGTAGATGTTAAATGATCACTTTTAGAGGTTTCTTATTGATTGATTAATAATGTATCTAATATTGTTGCCAAAGTTTTGTTGATAACTACATTGGGAGGAAATGATGGCAGTTCGTGCCAAAGGAAATTGATGTTTAACATTGTGGTAGGAAAAGGATTAATCGCCCATTGCTAGAGCAATCATGCCACAAGGAATGTTGCATGTGGCAGTATGTAGGAAAAAGGTTTCATGGAAAATGTATTAGCTTTTAGCTAGTTATGTGAAAACTTAATGATAATTCATTGTAATGATTTTATAACAATGGTTAAGGGATGTAATCCCTTATAAGCCATTGAGTGAGGGGTGAAAACCCTCACGAGCGTTTAGTAAATGGATTAAATGTTTGCCGGTTTTCACCCTACGAGGTTTCCAACGTATATTGGTGTCCAATGGTGTGATTGCCTTCTGTGTCAGTTGATGATGATGAATCCTTGATGTTTATGGTTCCTTATTTGATAGCCTAACCATAATGTCCAAGTATGAGATTAATTAATATGGTGAAGGAATTAATGAAATGGATGCAAGGATTCATGAGACAATTTATGTTATTACACTACCACAGTGGTGGTTAATGGTTATACAACTTACTGTCTTCTATCGAAATTTACTTAATGTACTAATGAATATTATATCTAATGCATAATGAGGAATTTTGGACTTGTGAATTTGATAATTACTTGTGGGTAATTTGTATAAAAAAATTCTAACTCCCTACTTTTACATGTGAGGTTACCAGGGTTCATTACAGTTGGTGCCCCGCCATGGCAACAACATAATTAGGTTTGTTTCTCACTATGAGGAATTGGAGCAAAACAATGAATTTCTATTTTTCCTTAGAAGCATGTATGAAAATACTACCGTAATTTGGGAAAGGAATAGTGGGAAAATGAGGAGAAAATATCTTAAAGTGAATGGGAGAGGATGCACTATATTTTTGGAAACACCCAAATGAAAACCGATAATTTCTATAGGCGAAACTGCAAATTGTTAAGCCAAGATAAAAATTATGTCAAGTACCAAAGTAGAAGTCCAAAGAGTACCTCCATTCATGTAAGCTAAGGAAACCTGCATTCCACTGGAACAAGAAAGGTAAATCTTAGAAACCCAAGGTGAACCCCATGAAAAAAAAAAACACGTAGAAGCAAAAGCAGAGAAACTAGTCAAACCCAGGTGGAAGGGGAAAAATAAGGGGAAGAAAGAAATACAACGAGAGTACTAGCTAGAGTAGGGTACCAACTAACACATTTCGCAAATTTAAAGAATCGATGCGGATAGAAATTCACAATTTCTACTTGAATATGTGGTGCGATGGTTTTGGTGAGTGCCAAGTGCTGGAACATTATCTCTCTAGGTGGTAGGGAAGTGGATATCATCTATAATACATCACAATTGCAAAGAATCCCTTCATCCCTATAATAGTTCTCTACAACGTGACAAGGACGAAATAGAGAGAAAGGAGATTCAGGAAAACAAATTTATGGTTAGATGGAAACCCCGAAAATGACCTTGACCTTTTGATGCAAACTAGGCCACCCTCATTGTTGATCAGAACCGTGAGTGGGTGAATGTGAACACCATGCAAATTCTAGTGATGGAGATAGTCAAAAATCACCACGTGTGCCATAATATTGTTACAAATACAATTAAAAAAGTAAATGACTTAAGATATAACATTATTTCTTTCATATTCAAATGAGTTCTAGGTAGGATGAAGTTAAATAGGTGATTGACCAATACATTATACAACAATACAATTCAAAATAAGCCATAACACAAATAAAAAATCATTTTAATAAATTTGTCATTTAGTTAGTCATTAGGCCATGGAAACGCATGATCATGATACCACATATGGATTTCTTTCCACCAGTCACAGACCATAAAGGAATTAATACACCACCGTTTCCATTTCACAAACTATTATATGTGATAGGTATAGGTCGAATTAAAAGAAACAAACAAAAAAAGATTGTGGATAATGGGGACATCACAATATTAGGGTGAATGGTTTAGTATGGTTGAAGCAATGAAAGACAAAGGCCTGGTATGGGATTCAACTCTCAAGGAAAATAAGCTATTTGATTGAGCACTTGGGAAGGAAGTTGCACATGCCTCTATTTTGAGTAGATTGTTTGATTGTATTACATTTACATTAAGATGTATTTGTGGCTCAAATTCATCTATAGTTAGATCAGATAACATATCACATCTATTTTCATATATGCTCTTCTTCCATATGTGCTAAGGACTTATGGTGTTTCCTTTGCAACATCTAGTGCAAATGCTAGTTTTAAATCTCTCATTAGTCGATTTTAAGGAACAAAATTATTTTTATAAATATTACTAAATTTATTGTAAAGAATTACTTTATTGTATTATTAAAAGCTCCACATGGTATGTACTTAGTATGAAGTATAACTTTGATTTTAAAGCATCTTAGTTTTTGTTTTTATATCATTCATCCAAAATATAAAATATTTTATTAAAACATATAAAACAAGTAATAAAATGAAAAGAAAGCGAAAGGGTGTGAGATTAATTAATATGGTGAAGGAATTAATGAAATGGATACAAGGGTTTCAGGGAAAATGTATTAGCTTTTAGCTAGTTATGTGAAAACTTAATGATAATTCATTGTAATGATTTTATAACAATGGTTAAGTGATGGAATCCCTTATAAGCCATTGAGTGAGGGGTGAAAACTCTCACGAGCGTTTAGTAAATGGATTAAATGTTTGCTGGTTTTCACCCTACGAGGTTTCCAATGTATATTGGTGTCCAATGGTGTGATTGCCTTTTGTGTCAGTTGATGATGATGAATCCTTGATGTTGATGGTTCCTTATTTGATAGCCTAAACATAATGTCCAAGTATGAGATTAATTAATATGGTGAAGGAATTAAAGAAATGGATGCAAGGATTCATGAGACAGTTTATGTTATTACACTACCACAGTGGTGGTTAATGGTTATACAACTTACTGTCTTCTATTGCAATTTACTTAATGTACTAATGAATATTATATCTAATGGATAATGAGGAATTTTGGAGTTGTGAATTTGATAATTACTTGTGGGTAATTTGTATAAAAAAATTCTAACTCCCTACTTTTACATGTGAGGTTACCAGGGTTCATTACAGTTGGTGCCCTGCCATGGCAACAACATAATTGGGTTTGTTTCTCACTATGAGGAATTGGAACAAAACAATGAATTTCTATATTTCCTTATAAGCAAGTATGAAACTACTACCGTAATCTCGGAAAGGAATAGTGGGAAATGAGGAGAATATATCTTAAAGTGAATGGGAGAGGATGCACTATATTTTTGGAAACACCAAAATGAAAAGCGATAATTTCTATAGGCGAAGCTCCAAATTGTTAAGCCAAGGTAAAAAATATGTTAAGTACCAAGGTAGAAGTCTAAAGAGTACCTCCATTCATTTCATCTAAGGAAGCCTGCATTCCACTGGAACAAGAAAGGTAAATCTCAGAAACCCAAGGTGAACCCCATGAAAAAAAAACACGTAGAAGCAAAAGCAGAGAAACTAGTCAAACCAAGGTGGAAGGGGTAAAATAAGGGGAAGAAAGAAATACAACGAGAGTACTAGCTAGAGTAGGGTACCAACTAACACATTTCGCAAATTTAAAGAATCGATCTGGATAGAAATTCACAATTTCTACTTTAATATGTGGTGCGATGGTTTTGGTGAGTGCCAAGTGTTGGAAAATTATCTCTCTAGGTTGTAGGGAAGTGGATATCATCTGTAATACATCACAATTGCAAAGAATCCCTTCTTCCATATAATAGTGCTCTACAATGTGACAAGGACGGAATAGAGAGAAAGTTGCTTCAGGAAAACAAATTTACGGTTAGATGGAAACCACGAAAATGACCTTCACCTTTCGATGCAAACTAGGCCACCCTCACTGTTGATCAGAACCATGAGTGGGTGAATGTGAACACCATGCGAATTCCACTGATGGAGCTAGTCAAAAATCACCACGTGTGCCATAATACTGTTATAAATACAATTTAAAAAGCAAATGACTTAAGATATAACATTATTTCTTTCATATTCAAATGAGTTCTAGGTAGGATGAAGTTAAATAGGTGAATGACCAATACATTATACAACAATACAATTCAAAATAACCCATAACACAAATAAAAAATCATTGTAATAAATTTGTCATTTAGTTAGTCATTAG
>APFE030949073.1:0-32378 GCA_000404065.3 Pinus taeda | reverse complement strand
AGCATAGCTCCAGAAAGGGTGACGCGGAGGCTTGAGGGCTGACGCAATCACTTAGAGGCAGCGCTGGGGTTTCTGTGAAGCACATCAAACAGCAATTCAGCAAATCAATTTCTGAGCCAGGAAGGCTCACTAGGAGGGTGACGTAGCTTCTAGAGGAGGTGACGCAATTCCAGTGCAGAGCTTGGAGCAGCCATCGTTGCACAGCACTGGGGACAGCACAGTCACCTGTGGGGTTTGTTCATCCAGTTGCTGGATTAGCCAAAATATCTGTCTCCGGATAGAGGTACTTCTGCCGTGTTTATTCTCTGTTGGGTGAGCCGAATTTGGCACCCTAGTTGTATTCAGAAATCTGCTTAATAATACCCTCATATCTGCTGCAACGGTTTTCCCGCTTTGGGTTTTTCCAGGGACGTTTAGTCCAAAAATAAGTGTGTCATTTGTGTGGTTGTATCATTTATTTTTCAGTACTTGATCTGTATAGTGGTGTAGGATGTAGTGTATTTGCATTAATATTTTCTCAATATTTCTGAAAATAACTTGTTAAATGAAGAACACAAGTAAGTAATGCAAATCAGTTTACTGCAGTAGGATTTCTGGTTTGTTAGATTCAAAAAAATTCACATGGTATCAGAGTGATTGCAGAACAAGGAAGACCGAAGCCATCAACGAAAGGACAGACGAAAATCTGTGTGAAGACAGTTGTCCCGACAGACAACGCAGTTTCTGGCCGAGAGAGTAGAGGAGGTGACGCAGTCACCAAGGGAAGCAAACGCAGAGCTTGCGTCAAGCGCAGTGGTTACTGGGCCAACGCAGAAACTGTTGAGTCTCATTTTTCCAGTTGTCGTGGCTAGATGTGCAGCACAAATTTCATCTGGAGTTGTTGGTGGGGTGTCGATTATGTTGGTTCAGAACAGTACGTAGTGGGGCAAAAGCAAAGTAAAGGGAATCAGTTCCTCATAAGATTTCTTGCCAAGAAATTTAGATCCAGTGTTGAGCAGCAGCAAAGAGAGATCAAAGGGGTGGTTCAATAGTGGTTGGCAAAAGGATTTTCATGAAGAATATCGAAATTTAAAGGGAGCTTGTTCCTTAGAGGATTACTAGTGCCAAAGAAATCCAGATCCGAGTTTTGCTAGGGCAGTAGCAAAAGAGGGAGAAGAGAACCAAATCGACATTCATTTGAGCAGAGATGGTCGTTAACGGACTCAGGGATCAGGACAGGTTGGACGGAGCATCCAACTTTGTCATCTGGAAGGCCAGGATCCTGGCAATTTTGGATAAAAATCGCATCAAGGATTATGCCTTGAGGACGATTGCTATTCCGGTTGATGTTGATCCTCTCAAGAAGTACGAAGAGGCTCAGACAAAAGAAAAATGCATGATCTTGGATGGGGTCAAGGATCATGTGATCCCACATATTGTTGAGAAAGACACCGCAAGGGAAATGTGGGAGGCCTTTACCACATTGTATGAGAGAACTTTCGTTCAGTGAAAGATGTTGCTTGAGAGTTAGCTAAGATAGTTTCAGATGCAAAAGGGAGAAGAAACCGATCCCTTCCTTCTCAGGTTGCAAAGGATCCGTGACCAACTAACTTTCGTAGGGGCTACAGCAGATCCAGAATTTATGGTCGGGACTACCCTGAATGCAGTCACTGAAGATTGGGAAACCTTTGTCCAAAGTATCTTGGGCAGGGATTCTCTTCCCAGTTGGGAGGAGATGTGGGCAGCTCTTCGATAGGAAGAGATCAGACGGTTGACCAAGTTGGGAATTAGCAGCAAAGGGATTAGAGTCAAGAAGGAGGAAGAGGAGGATTCGGCTCTCGCATCAGCGGGGCAACAAGGGCAACAAAAGAGAAAGAAAAAGGACATATCCAAAGTCAGATGCTTCAGATATAGAGAAATGGGTCATTTTGCCACGTAGTTCCCTCGGAAGAAGGGCAAGGAAGAGAAGTCTGACTCAAAGGCTACTCCAGCGAAAGCTGATGAAGAGGACAATGATGATTGTGCCATGAGTGTTCATGCACCTTTAGAGAAGAGGTGGGGCGATATTGAGCTATAGTTGGGAAGACCGCATATAGGGCAGGATCCTTGAGGTGCCCAAACTCTTGGATCACATACGGCTACGAGGGCCCTTAATAACAGTAGCAGAATGAAGGGAGTCAATTGGCGTGAGAGATGATGGAGCAACAGTGGCAGAGCTAGAGTGCCAAAGTCTGAAGCAGCGCAGTGGAGTGTTGCAGCAGTGCGCAAGGCACAGAGCAGATACAATAGCAGTGCAGCAGTTAGCAGTATCAGTGTTATGGGCAGCATGATGCAGCACATTGGGAGGGAGCTGCAATACAGATGCAGTAGGGACAATGGCAGTGTCATGGGCAGCAGTACAGATTGCAACAGCGCAGTGGATGAGGGGCAGCACGCTGAGCATCAGCAGCGTAGAGGATCGATGTTGTGGATTAGTGTGATACTTCTGCTAGGAAGTATTGCTAGAGCATATTCCTTGCTAAGAGGGAGTGTTGATTTTTGGATAGCATCGGATGTGCTCTAGCTCCGAAATTTTGTGGAAGGGCTAGGACACATGAGATCTCCAAGACCCAGAAATCTTTTCGTGAAATTCCACCCGGATTGTATTTTATTAAAATAATTAATATTTTTAATGGGATTCCTAAGTCTAAACCTAGGAAAATTAAAATATTAATCGGTATTAATGAAAATATGGGTGAGAAGCTTCTAAGAGACGAGGATCAAGTCTAATTTAATCTTAGTCATTGATTAGAGATTAGATGATAGATCACGGTCGTTGATTTCTCAATAGGAAAAGTATAAAAGGAAGCCTGGGGTCAATGGAGAATACACACAGTGAGCGCAGCACTTGAGCTAGTTTGAAATTCTGGGATGTGGTTTGCTGAGAATTTCAGAATAAGTTTCTAGTGCAGAGAGGGGCAGTTCGGCAAAGGGACTTCAGTCCAAGGCCGAGCGGCGAGAATACATAGCAGAGAGAAAACGCTCAAGAAAGGGTGACGCAGATGCTTGAGGGCTAACGCAGTCACTTAGAGGCAACGTTGGGGTTTCTATGAGGCAGATCAAGCAACAGTTCAACAAATCGATTTTTGAGCCGGGAAGGCTCACTGGGAGGGTGACGCAGCTTCTAGAGGAGGTGACATAGTTCCAACGCAAAGCTTGGAACAGCCATCGCTACACAGCACTAGGGACAGCGCAGTCACCTGTGGGGTTTGTTCATCCAGTTGCTGGATTCGCCAAAATATCTATCTTTGGATAGAGGTACTTCTGTCGTGTTTATTCTCTGTTACGTGAGCCGAATTTGGCACCCTAGTTGTATTCAGAAATCTACTTAATAATAAAACCCCCATATCTATTGCATCGATCTTCCCGCTTTGGGTTTTTCTAGGGACCTTTGAAACTGGATTCATTGTTTGAGGGCCACGTGTCCGAATCCAATGAATCGGATTCGATTCGCCCTAATTCGTGTTTGGATTTCGTGACACGTCATGTCCGAATGGGACATGATCGAATCCGTATTGTGTACCGTTCAGACACAACGTGTCACGAAATCTAGACACGACTCCGGCAAACCAGGACCCGCGCGGCCATAAAAGGGTGAAAATGCTTTTGTTTTGTATCATTTTGTGTCATTCCTTTTGTAAGAGGTGAGTTGTGGGTTTGTTGTTAGGAGTTTGGAGGAAGGAGCCAAGGGTTTGGAGTGTTTTCAAGGAGATTCAAGCAACAGGTAAGTGCATTTCCTCTCTATTTTTTTGCATTTGTATTATAGCAGTTTGTATATGCATTTCTTTTACAAATTTGGGCATGTTTTGTTTATTTTTTTGATAGTATTCATGGCTCAATCAAGGGCAGTGAGTAGGGGGCAAAGGAAGGGGAAGAATGTCCCCATTGGAGATGCCCCTCCTCCCCCAATATCATCAGAGTCTGTTGCAAGTAATGTTGAGGGAAGACTTCCTCCTAAAGGTAACATTGAGAAATATCCCTTGTGGAAATATGTCACAAGAGAGGATGGGCCAAGCAGCAAGGGGAAGGGAGGAGGCAATGTGAATTGGAGATGCAACTTTTGCCACAATACTTTCACAAGCACATATTTTCGTGTGAAAGGCCATTTGTTGGCTTTACCATGTTGTGGAGTTAGAGCTTGTACACAAATTCCTCTACAAAAAAGGAAAGAAATGGAAAAAGAGTTCATTGTTGGTATGGCAAATGTGGCTACAAAATTAAAAAAAACCAAGAATGATAACCCCCTTCCATTTTTGAGGAAAGGCACTAACAAATTTCCATTTGAGAGTTCTATTGGGGGACAAGCAACAAAAAGAAAGGCAATTTCACTTGGTCCAATGGACAAGATTTTTCAAAAAGAGAAACGAGAAGAGCTTGATCTCACCATTGCCTTTTTTTCTATAAAACTTCATATCCTTTAATGTTGCACGCTCACCTCTATTTATTGAGATATGCCTAGCTCTAACACATGGGTCTCCATCATGGTATGTGCCTCCTGGTTCAAAGAAGCTTAGAACCACATTGTTGACGAAGGCAAAAAAAAGAGGTGCAAAAAATGCTTGAGCCTATTAAAGCATCATGGCCAACATCTGGGATTAGCATTGTTTTTTATGGATGGACAGATCCAGCATGACACCCACTCATCAACTCCATATTGTCTTCCTTGAATGGTCTAGTTTTCTTGAAAGCAGTGGATACACTTGGAGAATACAAGGATGCACAATATATGAGTGAGTTGTTTATTAAAGTTATTGAAAATGTAGGTGTTGATTCTTGTGTGCAAATCATTACAGATAATGCACCTGTTTGCAAGGTTGTTGGCATGATTGTGGAAGCTAAATATCCACAAGCGTTTTGGACACCTTGCATTTTCCATTCATTGAACTTAGCACTGAAATCCATTGCTTCTGATGTGCTCTGGATTGGTAACATTATTGAGGATGCACGACATATCCGTAACTTTGTACAAAATCATACAAATGCCCTCACTATCTACAAGGAGTAAAGCAATCTATCATTGTTGAAAATTGTGGATACACGGTTTGCCTCTTCATTCATCATGTTGAAGAGGTTGAAGGAGGTCAAGACCGCTCTTGGGGCCATGGTTATTTCAGAGTTTTGGTCTTTTTGGAGAAAGAGAGATCAACTAGCCTCTAAAAGAGTGAAGGACACAATGTTAGATGATGCTTGGTGGGAGAGGGTAGATCTAATTATTCAAATCATGGACCCTATCATTTCTTTGCTTTGATTTGCAAATACAGACAAACCCATCCTAGGAGAGGTTTATGAAGGATGGGATTCCATGGTTGAGACTGTGAGGAGCATTATTCTACAGAGTGAGTGCCCCGAGTATGAGACATCACCAAAGGCCTTCTTCCCCACTACAGAAGATATTCTTGTCAGCAGATGGGACAAGAATTGCACACCTTTACATTGTTTGGCTCACTCATTGAACCCAAAATACTACAGCCATGACTGGCTGAATGGTGGACCTTCCGGTAGATTCCCTCCTCACATGGATGGTGAAATCTCACAGGGGAGGAATGATGCATTCAGACGGGTTTCTCAGGATAGAGCATTACTTGATGAGGTGGAGGATGCCTTTGAAACATTTTCCACTGGCACTGGTCGATTTGCAGGATATGATGTGATTAGAGACAAGGGGGGCTAAGAAGCCCTATTCTTGGTGGGCAAATCATGGGGCAACAAACCCTCCTCTACAACAGTTAGCCATGAGGCTCCTCTCTCAAGTGACTTCATCCTCTTGTTGCGAGAGGAATTGGAGCACATATGGGAATTTGTATAGTGTTAAGAAGAGCAGGCTTGAGCAGTCCATGGCAGAAACAATGGTGTATGTGCACACCAACCTTCTTCTTATTTATAGGCAAAGGGAAGAGTGGTTGAAGGGAAAGATAAAGATGTGGGATGTCTTTCCTGATGATATGGGTTTAGACAGCAATGTTGAGTTGGCATTGGCCAACATAAATCTCAATGATCTAATGCTAGAGCGTGTTAGATTTGATGATAGTGATATTGTAGATGGTCATCCTCCACACCAACAAATGCAGAGACGACCATAGATACAAGGGAGGAGGAGGATGCAAAGGAGAGCAGTGGTGACCATGATGATGAGGACAGTGATGTTGAATCTGATGATGACTATGAGGATTGATGACTCATGAGTCACGGGCTACCTACTGCCTTGAGGCTTGTATACCTATAGTTGTTTTGTATTTTCTATTTCTATTTTCCATTGGCATTGCACTACCTATGTAACACATTTTGATTTTGATGACTTAATGAGAAAACTACAGTTGTCAGTGTCTATATCTTACTATCTTGTCTTTCTCCTATTGGATCATTGATGAGTTGAATATGTATTATGATTTATCATTTATGAATTTAGAATTTATGATTCATTGATTTATCATTTATGTGACATCAACATGTATTTGAATTTTGTATGTACTATGCATGCTATAATATTACTAACTTACTCTGTAAATAGTAAAACTTACATCTAGATGAAGATCTACATTTGAGATCAATGAATTTGTATCATTAATGAGAATTTGTGTAAGAAATATCTAATTTTTAATATACATATATATATATAGAACGTATCCGAACGTGTCCTGTTCCAAGGGGTCAACGTGTCTGAATCCAACACTCAAATCCCTGTATCCGACGAATCATAAATCCCCGTGTCAGGTGACTTAACCAAGGACGTTTCGTCCAAAAATAAGTGTGTCCTTTGTGTGGTTGACTCATTTATTTTTCAGTACTTGATTTGTATAGTGGTGTAGGTTGCAGTGTATTTGCATTAATATTTTCTGAATATTTCTAAAAATAAATTGTTAAAGGAAAGACACAAGTAATGCAAATCAGTTTACTGCAATAGGATTTATGGTTTGTTAGATTCAAAAAATTTCACATGGTATCAGAGAGATTGCAGATCAAGGAGGACTGAAGCCATTGGCAAAAGGACAAAGGAAAATCTGTGTGAAAACAGTTGTCCTGAGAGACATCACAGTTTCTGTCCGAGAGATTAGAGGAGGTGACGCAGTCACCAAGGGAGGCTCACGCAGAGCCTGCGTCAGCCTGATTGGGTGACGTTGTTGCTGCAAAGGGTAGCGCAGTGGTTACTGGGCCAGGGCAGAGACTGTTGCGTCTCGTTTTTCCAATTGTTGTGGCTAGAGGTGCAGCGCAGATTCCATCTGGAGTTGTTGGTGGGGTGTTGATTTTGTTGGTGCAGAATAGTACCTAGTGGGGCAGAAGCAAAGTAGAGGGAATCAGTTCCTCAAAATATTTCTTGCCAAGAAATCTAGATCCAATGTTGAGCAACAGCAAAGAGAGATCAGAGAGGGGTGGTTCGATAGTGGTTAGCAGAAGGATTTCCGTGAAGGAAATCGAAATTCAGAGGGAGCTTGTTCCTTAGAGGATTTCTAGTGCCAAAGAAATCTGAATCCGAGGTTTGTTGGGGTAGTAGCAAAAACGGGAGAAGAGAACCAGTTTGGCATTCATTTGAGCAAAGATGGTCATTAACTATTAATTTTAGGTATGTTCTATGCTTAGAGCAATTTATTTCAATTTTCATAGTTAGCTCAATATCTTTTCCAGATAGCAATCACATCAGCATTAAAGTGAACTGCAAATAGAACATAAACATAAATCGCAGAAGACAAGCCAAGACAAGAGGACACAAGATGTGGCGCTAGCCAGGGACAAACCCCAATGTGGGGAAACCCTTGATCAATTCTTCTTATATGTTCTTCAATAATTCAGCAGAGAGAGAGAGAGATAGTACATATACAACAGAAGCCAACACTTAGACTTATCTAAATAAGAGCATAGATCATCTCTAAGTAGATGATACATGAGGTAGCTGAACTGAATTGAAGACATGTTGCTTCAACTGATTCTCCCAAGTGACTCCATCACCATGTTGCACCTATCATTGTGCTGCTCCTCATCATCATGCTGCACCTCACTATGCAACACCATGCTGCACTCATCATCACTATGCTGCATCTCATCATGCTTCACTAATCATGATTGTACCCATCACTATACTACGTCATGTACTTGTTGTCCCATGTGCCATTGCTGCACCATGTTATCACACATGTTGTCCCAATGTTTAGCGCTATTGTACCTTGATGTCACACATGTTGTCCCAATGTTTAGCACTATTGTACCTTGTTGTCCCAATGTTTAACACTGTTGTACCTTGTTGTCCCAATGTTTAACATTGTTGTCCCATTGTTAGTCATGGTTGCTCCTATGATTGTTTGTTGTCCCATTAACCTACAGCAGCCCAACAATCATGCCTAAAACATGCCTTGAACATGGCTGCCTCCTCATGCTATTGTTCTGGGCATATGGCAGCCCCTAACACTTCCATGTTGGCCTATTTAGGAGTGGCTAGGCCTGTGGCCTACCACAAACCTTTGTTGCACACACACCAAGCACCTAAAATGCATGCTACAGCTCACTGTTCTAGGATCCTTTGACTGTTACAATTCAGGACTGATTAGGGTACTCAAACATAGTCCCTAACAACCCTTCAATTTGCCCAGAAGTGCCCTCCTTTACTGCGGTTGCCCTTCTAGGAGGGGAGGAGACCCTACGCTACAATTTCTGGGCAATCTAGCCTCACCAACAACTTTGGCCTACCTCCTTTTGCTGCGGCCAAATAGTCCCTGAATTCTTCGTTGGTCTTGCCTCTCTTGCTGCGACCCAAAACAAACTTCTTCTCCTTTCCAACGAGCTGCTCTCCAAGGTATGCGTTGCACTTGATTGGATTGCGTCCAGGTCATCCTTAGGACTGCGGCTAGGGCATCCTTAGGACTGCAGTTAGGGCTTCTTTAGGACTACAATTGGGGCTTCTTTAGGTCAGCATTAGGGCAGCATAGATGTTCCTTCCATGGATTCGCTAGCCTGTCTTCTTTGTTGTGGCTAGGGTAGCCTCCTTTCCTCCATCGTCTTAAGGCTACTTCCTCCTAGATTTCTCTCACACTAAAACCAAACACAATTGGAGAGAAAATCAAGAGAGAAGTGTGTGTGAAATGACTCTCAAGTCATCTCCTTTTATACTAAAACGTTGAGCACATGTGGGATTTATTTGGTTGCTGGCCGACCTTGAAAAATTGTCTTATAACACAAATAAATTCATAACTCCATGAATACTTATTGGAATCGAATGATCTTTAGATCAATCCTATACCTCTCGATGAGAGGGATCCAAGAAAATTATTAGTTTCCATAAATAAGATGACCCACATGGAGTTTGGCCCTAGTTTCCAATTTTAACACTCCCTCCCAACTAGGGAGAACTCCATCCGCTGATCCATCTGCCAAAATGTACTATCTCTGCCATCAGTGCCCTGCACTGCTCTATTGAACCATGAAGAAGAAGAATTGATTGAGTATGTCTCATACCATTCTCTAATTACCCGAAGTCAGATCCATATGAAGAGAGTGTGTCATACGACTCTTACTGATCCCATATCAGTTCCAAGAGAGTGAGTCATATCACTCTTACTAACCCGAAGTCAGTTCCAATTGATCCCAGATCAATATCAAAAGAGAGTGTCTCAAGCCACTCATACTGATCCCAGATCAATGGAGGTCTTCCTAGCATAGGGAGTATAGTAGATACAACGATGCGTCCATTGATAGTACTACTATGGTCCCTAACCCCATTTCCCTACTCACTGGCCAAATGAGAGGTCCTTCCCATGATTCCCAGACTACATGGGTAGGATGCCTCGACAAGAGAACCACTCATCCTATCCATAAGTCGCCACGGGGTATCACAAGGGAAGGCTAAACCATTCACCCTATACACAACGCACCATTAGGGGAAGGTGAGTCACCCTATGGTCGCTTGTTGCTCGAAGAAGTACCCCAAGCCCCCCGAAGCTCCCAGAGCTCAATGCATCCATCATGCAGGACCCGCATAAGAGGGTCTCTCAACAACTCCAAGTCGTTCAGGAAAGTTAAAAATTTGACCTTTCCCTGGGGCTTTGACAGAATGTCTGTGACCTGTACATCAGTCTCAATGCGATGGAGCCTCTTTGCTCATCGACATACCATATCCCAGATGAGGTAGTATCTGATGTCTATATGTTGGAGCAATCATAGAATACGGGACTCCTTAATAACCGAATCCCCCTCTGGTTGATACAAAACATCACGGTGGTATCCATCATGTGTACAAACAGCTCACTAAAGAGCTTCCACAACCAGGCAGCTTCACACGAGGTCATACTCGTAGCTATGTATTCAGTCTCAGCGGTGCTTATAGCAACTGACTTCTGCTTCTTGCTCATCTAGGATATTGAAGCAGAACCCAAAGGGAACCAACATTCAAAAATGCTTCTTGTGATCCTCCACACTACCTGCCCAGTCTGCGTTCGAATAATCATGCAGCTTCACATTTCCGGCAATGTATCTCAATCCATGAGAGATTGTGCCCCGAAGATATCTCAGAAGATTCTTGGCACCAATCCAGTGAGGCTCAACCATATATGAGCTCATCATACTAACTGCAAAACATATATCCGGACGGAAGTTCACCAAGAACATCAACGCGAATGAGCTTATGAAAATCAAAGGCATTTCCCAAATCTGGTCTGAAATCACTACCACGTAACTTCTGAAAGTTAAGCTCCATAGAGGTAGTCACAGGCTTGCAGTTCACTATTCCAAATCTGAAATCCAACTCCCTCTTACTTTTGCAAATGAGAGGGTCTGCACCTGTCAGAAAGAGGTCGTCCTCATAAGGTGTCGGTATGAGAGGTCTATCATCCACAACCTCAAGTAAAGGTTTGGATCAGCTTCACTCCTACTAAATCTTAGCTTAATCAGACAACTATCAAACCTCTCATACTACGCCTGAGGTGTTTTGCTTCAAGCCATAGAGGGATATTTTCCACCTGCATACATGAGATTCCTGATCATGAATCTCAAAACCCTCAAGTTGTTCCAAACTTGTGGACCTGCTACATGAGGGAAATGGTCCCCTTGTAAGATTTTCCTTTGGTACATCTCAGACATGTACCTTCATGCTTTTTTTGAATTCAGGCATCCTTGTCACCATCTGACTCACATAAGGTAGGGCCTCATAAAGTAGCCCTTCGGTGCTATAGATGAGATGTGTCAACTTACATGGTCCCCAATGGACTTCCTGAAACTTGATACAAATTGCAAACCCTGAACTCAAAAGCATCTTTGAAAATTCCATTTTCAAACAGGTATCTTTCCATCGATGAATGCCACCCTGTAACCTTTGACTTCCATTTGCCAAAATGGACACCAGGTTCTTCTTGCGATCAGGTACATAAAAGAGATTCTTGTAAATGAATCAAGTTACCCTCATTCAATTGAGGGGTAACATTCCCTACACCCTTTCCGAGATAGGTGGCATCGACTCCAAGTATAAACCCACAATTCTTTCCATCTCTACCAAATTAGAGAGAGCACCCTTCTATCCGATGAAGTGCCTTGAAGCACTACAATCAATAAGCCAGATTCCCAAAGAATCTGAAGGAGAAGGCCAATACAAGATAATGCTTCTTTATCTTATCAAAAACAACATTTGATTCTTCATACCTGGGGTTCCTTGCTTTCTTTGAAGAGTCGGTCGTTTCCTTGATGACTTGCGCTCCTTCGATCATTGAATATGTCCCTGGAATGATTGTTACCATCATCAAGTGATGTGTTCCTACCATTTGTACACTCCTCAACATAATGGCCAAACTTATTACAAACAAGGCATCTGCCTTTCCTTCCACCCTTAGATCTGGACTTCCCATTGAAGTGATCTTTAGGTAGGCCATCAGAAACTTCTGTTGCGCCATTCTGATAATATTCTCTGCTTCGACTTCACCCTTGGAGAATTTGAAGAGGGATGATGAATCCATTGATCCTTTCGTCCTTACCCAACTATCTTCAATGATTGCTCTTTCACTCTTGCTTGGGCATTGTCTTCACCTCAGCTCCGATACCATGTTAATTTTAGGTATGTTCTATGCTTAGAGCAATTTATTTCAATTTTCATAGTTAGCTCAATATCTTTTCTAGATAGAAATCACATCAGCATTAAAGTAAATTGCAGATAGAACATAAACGTAAATCGCAGAAGACAAGCCAAGACAAGAGGACACAATATGTGGCGCTAGTTAGGGACAAACCCCAATGTGGGGAAACCCTTGATCAATTCTTCTTATATGTTCTTCAATAGTTCAACAGAGAGAGAGAGGAGATAGTACATATACAACAAAAATCAACACTTTGACTTATCTAAATAAGAGCATAGATCATCTCTAAGTAGATGATACATGAGGTAGTTGAACTCAGTTGAACACATGTTGCTTCAACTGATTCTCCCAAGTGAATCCATCACCATGTTGCACCTATCATTGTTTTTCTCCTCATCATCATGTTGCACCTCACTATGCTGCACCATGCTGCATTCATCATCACTATGCTGCACCTCATCATGCTTCACTAATCATGACTGTACCCATCATTGTAATGCATCATGTACTTGTTGTCCCATGTGTCATTGCTACACCATGTTGTGACACTGCTTGTCCCAATGTTTAGCATTGTTGAACCGTGTTATCACACATGTTGTCACAATTTTTAGCACTGCTATATCTTGCTGTCACACATGTTGTCCCAATTTTTCGCACCATTGTACCTTGTTGTCCCAATGTTTAGCACTATTGTACCTATGATTTGTTGTCCCATTGTTAGTCATGGTTGCTCCTATGATTGTTTGTTGTCCCATTAACCAACAGCCCAACAATCATGCCCAAAACATACCTTGAACATGGCTGCCTCCTCATGTTGTTGTTCTGGGCATATGGCAGCCCATAACACTTCCATGTTGGCCTATTTAGGAGTGCCTAGGCCTGTGGCCTACCACACCTTTGCTGCACACACACAAAGCACCTAAAATGCATGCTACAACTCACTATTCTAGGATCCTTTGACTACTGCAATTCGGGATTGTTTAGGGTACTCAAACATAGTCCCTAACAACCCTTCAATCTGGCCAGAAGTGCCCCCCTTTACTGCGGTTGATCTTCTAGGAGGGGAGGAGACCCTACACTGCAATTTATGGGCAATCTAGCCCTCACCAAAAACTTCAACCTACCTCCTTTTGTTGCCGCCAAATAGTCCCTCAATTCTTCGTTGGTATTGCCTCTCTTGTTGCGGCCCAAAACAAACTTCTTCTCCTTTCCAAGGAGCTGCTCTGCAAGGTATGCGTTGCACTTGATTAGATTGCATCTAGGGCATCCTTAGGACTGTGGCTAGGGCATCCTTAGGACTACAGTTAGGGCTTCTTTAGGTCAGCGTTAGGGCAGCGTAGATGTTCCTTCCATGGCTTCACTGCCTTTCTTCTTTGTTGCGGCTAGGGCAACCTCCTTTACTCCAACGTCTTAGGGCTACTTCCTCCTAGATTTATCTCACACTAAAACCCAAGACAAGGGGAGAGAAAATCAAGAGAGAAGTGTGCGTGAAATGACTCTCAAGTCATCTCCTTTTATACTAAAATGTTGAGCACATGTGGGGTTTATTTGGTTGCTGACCAACCTTGACAAATTGTCTTATAACACAAATAAATTCATAACTCCATGAATACTTATCGGAATCGTATGATCTTTAGATCAATCCTATACCCCTCGATGAGAGGGATCCAAGAAAAATATCAGCTGCAATAAATAAGATGACCCACATGGAGTTTGGCCCTAGTTGCCAATTTTAACATTAACAGACTAAGGGATCAGGATAGGTTGGATGGAGCATCCAACTTTGTCATCTGGAAGGCCAGGATCCTAGTAGTTTTGGATAAAAACTGCATCAAGGATTATGCCTTGAGGACGATTGTTGTTCTGATTGATGTTGATCCTCTCAAGAAGCATGAAGAGGATCAGACAAAAGCAAAATGCATGATCTTAGATGGGATCAAGGATCATGTGATCCCACATATTGTTGAGAAAGACACAGCAAGGGAAATGTGGGAGGCCTTGACCACATTGTATGAGGGAACATCCATTCAGTGGAAGATGTTGCTTGAGAGCCAGCTGAGACAGTTTCAGATGCAGAAGGGAGAAGAAATCGATCCCTTCCTTCTGAGGTTGCAAAGGATCCGTGACTAGCTAACTTCCTTAGGGCTACGCCAGATCTTGAATTGATGGTCAGGACTGCCCTAATGCAGTCACTGAAGACTGGGAAACCTTTGTCCAAAGCATCTTGGGCAGGGCTTCTCTTCCGAGTTGGGAGGAGATGTGGGCAACTCTTCGATAGGAAGAGATCAGACAATTAACCAAGACGGGAAGCAGCAACAAAGGGATCAGAGTCAAGAAGGAGGAAGAGAAGGATGCCACTCTTGCATCAGAGGGACAACAAGGACAACAGAAGAGAATGAAAAAGGGCATATCCAAAGTCAAATGCTTCAGATGTGGAGAAATGGGTCATTTCGCCACTCAGTGCCCTCGGAATAAGGGCAAGGAAGAGAAGTCTGACTCAGAGGTTGCTCTAGCAACAGCTGACGGAGAGGACAATGATGATTGAGCCTTTAGTGTTCATTCACCTTGAGAGAAGAGGTGGGGCGATATTGAGTTGTAGAAGGGAAGACTACATATAAGGAAGGATCCTTGAGGTGCCCAAACTGTTGGATCAAATATGGCTACGAGAGCCCTTAATGACAATAGCAAAATGAAGGGAGTCAGTTGGTGTGAGGGATGATGGAACAACAGTGGCAGAGCTAGAGTGCCAAAGTCTGAAGCAGCGCAGTGGAGTGTCGCAGCAACGCGGAAGGCGCAGACCAGATACAACAGCGGCACAATAGCATCAGAAGGTCAACACAGATTAGCAGCAAAGGTAGCTTCAATGTCAAGGGGCATCCAGACTTACTAGCATGTCAGAATTTGGGTGGCTTTTCAGTTGTTTACTTCTCAGCAACTAAGTTACAGTGCAACAGTTAGCAGTGGCAGTGCTATGGGAAATATGATGCAGCGGATTGAGAGGGAGCTACAGTACGAATGCAGAAGTGACAGTGGTAGTGTCATGGGCAGCAGTACAGATTGTAGCAGCACAAGGGATGAGGGGAAACAGGTCGAGCATCAACAGCGCAGAGGACCGATGTTGTGGATCAGTGTGATACTTCTGTTGGGAAGTATTGCTAGAGCACATTCCTCTCTAACAGGGAGTGTTGATTTTTGGGTAGCATCGGATATGCTCTAGCTCTGAAATTTCGTGGAGGGGCTAGAACACATGAGATCTCCAAGACCCAGAAATCGTTTAGTGAAATTCCACTTGGATTGTATTTTATTAAAATAATTAATATTTTTAATGGGGTTCCTAAGTCTAAACTTCATAAAATTAAAATATTAATGGGTATTAATGAAAATATGGGTGAGAAGATTCTAAGAGACGAGGATCAAGTCTAATTTAATCTTAGTCGTTGATTAGAGATTAGATCACAGCCGTTGATTTCTCAACAGGAAAAGTATAAAAGGAGGCTTGGGGTCAATTGGACAAAACACACAATTAGAGCAGCACTTGAACTAGTTCGAAATTCTGGGGCATAGTTTGCTAAGAATTTTGGAGTAAGTTTCTAGTGCAAAGGGGCAGTTCGGCAAAGGGACTTCAGTCCAAGGCCAAGAATACATAGCAGAGAGGCAAAGCAGCACCAAGGAGAGACAATGCAACTCTAGAAAGGGTGACGCAAAGGCTTGAAGGTTGACGCAATCACTTAAAGGCAGCGTTAGGGTTTTTGTGAGGTAGATCAAGCAGCAGTTCAGCAAATCGATTTATGAGCCAAGAAGGCTCACTAGGAGGGTGACACAGCTTCTAGAGGAGGTGACGCAGTTCTAGCGCAGGGCTTGGAGCAGCCACCACTGCACAACACTGGGGGCAGTGCAGTCACCTATGGGGTTTATTCATCCAGTTGTTGGATTAGCCAAAATATATGTCTCCGGATAGAGGTACTTCTACCGTGTTTATTCTCTGTTGGGTGAGCCGAATTTGGCACCCTAGTTGTATTCAGAAATTTGCTTAATAATAAAACCCTCATATCTATGGGACCGGTTTCCCTGCTTTGTGTTTTTCCAGGGATCTTTAGTCCAAAAATAAGTGTTTCCTTTGTGTGGTTGTCTCATTTATTTTTCAGCACTTGATCTGTATAGTGGTGTAGGCTGCAGTGTATTTGCATTAATATTTTCTGAATATTTCTGAAAATAACATCTTAAATGAAGAACACACGTAAGTAATGCAAATCAGTTTACTGCAGTAGGATTTTTGGTTTGTTAGATTCAAAAAATTTCACATAGTATCAGAGTGGTTGCAGATCAAGGAGTACTGAAGCCATCGACGAAAGGACAGAGGAAAATCTGTGTCAAGACAGTTGTCCGAAGAGACAGAGCAATTTCTAGCTGAGAGAGTAAACGAGGTGATGCAGTCACTAAGGGAGGCCCACACAGAGCCTGCATCAGCTTGATTGGGTGACGTTGCTACAGAGGGCAGTGCAGTGGTTACTGGGTCAGCGCAGAGACTGTTGAGTCTCGTTTTTCCGGTTTCCATGTCTAGAGGTGCAACGCAAATTTCATCTGGAGTTGTTGGTGGGATGTTGATTCTGTTGGTGTAGAATAGTACCTAGTGGGGCAAAAGCAAAGTAGAGGGAATCAGTTCCTCAGAAGATTTCTTGCTAAGAAATCTAGATCCAATGCTCAGGAAGACCGCATATAGGGAAAGATCCTTGAGCTGCCCAAACTCTTGGATCACATACGGCTATGATGGCCCTTCATAACAGTAGCAAAATGAAGGGAGTCAATTGGTGTGAGAGATGATGGAGCAACAGTGGCAGAGCTAGAGTGCCAAAGTCTGAAGCAGTGGAGTGAAGCGTTGCAACAGTGCGGAAGGCACAGAGCAGATACAAGAGCAGCACAGTAACATCAGAGGGTCAGCACATATTAGCAGCAAAGGTAGCTTCAGCGTCAAGGGGCATCTAGACTAACCAGCATGTCAGCGTTTGGGTGGATTTTCAATTGCTTAATTCTCAACAACTGAGTTGTAGTGCGGCAGTTAGCAGTGGCAGTGCTATGGGCAGCATGATGCATCACATTGAGAGGGAGCTGCAGTACGGATGTAGCAGTGACAGTGGCAGTGTCATGGGTAGCAGTACAGATTTCAGCAGCGCAGTGGATGAGGGGAAACATGTCAAGCATCAACAACGCAGAGGACCAATTTCATGGATTAGTGTGATACTTCTGCTCGGAAGTATTGCTAGAGCACATTCCTCGCTAAGAGGGAGTATTGATTTTTGGGTAACATCGGATGTGCTCTAGCTTCGAAATTTCGTGGAGGGGCTAGAACACATGAGATCTCCAAGACCGATAAATCGTTTGGTGAAATTCCACCAGGATTGTATTTTATTAAAGTAATTAATATTTTTTATGGGGTTCCTAAGTCTAAACTTAAATTAAAATATTAATGGGTATTAATGAAAATATGGGTGAGAAGCTTCTAAGAGACGAGGATCAAGTCTAGTTTAATTTTAGTCGTTGATTAGAGATTAGATCACAGTCGTGGATTTCTCAACTGAATAAGTATTAAAGGAGGCTTGGGGTCAGTGGAGAATACACACAGTGAGAGCAACACTTGAGCTAGTTTGAAATTCTGGGATGTGGTTTGCTTAGAATTTCGGAGTAAGTTTCTAGTGCAGAGAGGGGTAGTTCGGTAGAGGGACTTCAGTCCAAGGTCGAGAATACATAGTAGAGACGCAAAGCAGCACCAGGGAGAAACAACGCAGCTCTAGAAAGGGTGACGCAGAGGCTTGAGGGCTGACGCAGTCACCTAGAGGCAGCTTTGGGGTTTCTGTGAGGCGATCAAGCAGTAGTTCAACAAATGGATTTATGAGCCAAGAAGGCTCATTGGAAGGGTGACACAGCTTCTAGAGGAGGTGACGCAGTTCCAGCGCAGAGCTTGGAGCAGCCATCATTGCACAGCACTAGGGACAGCGCAATCACCTGTGGGGTTTGTTCATCCAATTGTTGGATTCGCCAAAATATCTGTCTCTGGATAGAGGTACTTCTACCGGGTTTATTTTCTGTTGGGTGAGCCGAGTTTGGCGCCCTAGTTGTATTCAGAAATCTGCTTAATAACAAAATCCTCACATTTGCTACACTGGTTTTCCCGCATTGGGTTTTTCCAGGGACATTTAGTCCAAAAATATGTGTGTCCTTTGTGTGGTTGTCTCATTTATTTTTCAGTACTTGATATGTATAGTGGTGTAGGCTGCAATGTATTTGCATTAATATTTTCTAAATATTTCTGAAAATAACTTGTTAAATGAAGAACTCAAGTAAGTAATGCAAATAAGTTTACTGTAGTAGGATTTCTAGTTTGTTAAATTCAAAAATTTTTGCATTTGAGTTGAGTGAAGGCTACATTTTGCTAAGCCCATGACAAAGGAGTTCAATAATCAACATCACCAATGTAAGGGTGCATCAAGGGCTCGGTACTCTTGATTAAATGTCAATCCCATACCCTCATACATGATAGAATCCAATGAAAATGCTGCAATCTCGCCAATCCTGAAATCCTAAAAACCGGTAAGTCTATTGAATTTTGAATGGAATGCAAAATTTTACTTTCTTCGTATGGAGTTCGATGAGGTTGGAACCACTCTCAAATATCTTGAAACAATTACTGGTATTAGTAAATATTCAAGTAAAAGGACAAAAACAACAGATCAAGAACTATCATAGAAATAAAAGATAAAGTAAATATTAAAATGAAAGATAAAGGTTATAAAAAGGAAAAATAAAAGAAATGTCCATTTTTACTTTAAGAATTTAACATTATCAGTATTGCCTCTCAATCGCCCTTGTTCAAACCATGTGAGGCAAAATGAGAGTGAAATCCCCTTTAAAAGAAATTTACGGTCGTACAAGCTTCTAGAAGTCTCCTTAATATTAATTAAACTCTAATTAGGGATTAAATCCAAAATTGTGGGTCCCAACAGTCAAAAAGAGTCAAAATCAACCGAATTAGAGATGGAAACACACCACTCAGATTCGGGTATGGCCATGAAATGCATTTCCAGCCATAGAATGCATTTCCCATGCGTTGGACATGTTTGTACAGCCAGAAAAGCATTTCAAGGCTGTACCACGTGTTTCCGCATTTCCATACAGAAATGTACCTAGTATGGCCCTTGCAGTGCAGTTCCGGGCAACATAGGCCTGTACACATGCACTTTTGATCTATCAGAACAATATATAGGTCCTCAGTTTGTGACCTCTGCCATCCGATCTGAACAACCTTTGAAACTTGGCATCTATCCTTTCAAACTCACATTCCTTTGTTACAAATGATTAAGGATCTGTTCTTGGTGTTGGGAATCACGATTGTCGTTACACCAAAATCCACAAGTGTTAGTCAACGATCGCATCGCCAGAGATAAGGATCCACGAGAGGCGGTTAGTCCATGTCACAAAACACACAGGGAGCGTTGGTTTATCCAATGTCCAACAATCTCCCCCCCAATGCGAGTCGGGTGTGTATCGAACTCGTGACCTACGCTTCGATACCATTTGTTGGGAATCACGATTGTCGTTACACCAAAAGCCGCATGTGTTTGTCAACGATCGCATCGCCGGAGATAGGATCCACAAAAGGCGGTTAGTCCATGTCATGAAACACATGGGTAGCGTTGATTTATCCAATGTACAACACTTGGCACCTTTCTCCTATACCCTAGTCTGTATCTTCTAGGTGCTCTGTTTTCGGAGAGAAAATGGTCTCTACTTGCAAACAACTCATTTCAAAACAGACAGTCTGCTCTGAAACAAGTGCATCCTATTCTGGCTGCACCATCAATTGCATATTTCTCTCGCCCTCACCCACCTGCATGTACCCTTGTCTTCTGTGAACTTGGCATTCTTGGGACTCTCTTTTTACCCTTAGACTGCCAGTGTTCTCAGCCTTTACATGCAACCTGGTTTATATCCATATAGAATCTGAACAAGTCCATACAGTACAGGTCTGCGATCAACCTTTCAACCTGGGAAAACCAAAAAAAATCGGCCCAATAACAGAATGAACCGCCTGCAAACAAATTTGGTACTAATCTCAAACCCTAAAATTTCAGATTCTGAACTTTGACAGTTTTGCACAGCGGAGCAATATTCGAATGAAGCTCTGATACCCCTTGTAAGAGACGAGTTTAGATTATTCACACTAACTGACAGACAAGTTCAGATTATGAACACCTATTGATATTTCAAATAATAATACGAGAGATGAATGGTATAAATATTCGAATGAAGCTCTGATGCCAATTGTAAGAGGCAAGTTCAGATTATTCACACCAACTGAGAGACAAATTCACATTACTAACACCTATTGATAATTCAGATAATAATACAAGAGATGAATGGTAGGAATAGAAGAGTACAATGTACGATATATATACACATCATGTAGCACCAGCTAGCAGGTGTATACAACTTAATATTAAATATACCATATTATAGGGTACGTCGTTTCCATCCTCATTTTTAAAAAGTTTCAATCTCTCCAATTCTAACTCACCGTTTTTGAATAAAAGAAAAGTAAAGAAATAACATTCTATAACAATGCCTGTATTCTTACTTTAAACTTTGCTTCAGCCTGCAACTGTTGCATCTGAACTGCAGCCAATCGTTTTGCCTCCAACGGGTCCACCATAATCACTTCCTTCTTTCCTGCCCTGTAACGTCCTGTAGAGCCCTGCAGTATTAAAAACTATTAAGTTTATTAAAAACTAACATAATCACTTCCTTTGGACCCTTTTATATTCTCAAGTCTCTACAAGATACCGGCAAATGTTAAGACTACTAAATTTATAAAAATCAACTTACTATGATGTTCCATATTTTGTAAGGTATAAGCGAAAGGTATAGCTCTGTTCAGCGAGTCTAATTCTATGCAAGTAAATGTTATGTCCTGCTTCTTGCTACATGAAATATTCTTTCCTCACGAGATCATTAATTGCGTCAACAAAATATGACTATGACCACCTGGAGCGATTTTGTGAGCTCTGTAAACAATTGAGATAATAGGAATTAGAGCCAAGAACTTGCATCGAAGGTCCTCAGAGTCTACTTTGTCCCATGTTTATAAAGCCAACTTACGTGAACTCATGGTATTTTCATGAAGGAAAACCATGGGCTTCTTGTACTTTACCATTGCAACTATTCTCCCCAAGTCCAGTTCCACCTATGTGAATCTTGGGTCTGGTTCTGCTATATAAAATATTCTGAATTGCAGATATAATAATTATTTTATGTTTGAATTCAAGATTTCTTGACAGTCTTAGACTCTTACGTATTCTCCACATAGCAATTCAAGTCTTGACAATCTGGTACCAGTGATATCCACTGAGACTACACCTTGGAGGCTTTCATTTCAATGCCCACTGCTTAGCTATATCTTAAACTAATTAAAAAAGGAAATGAATTTACCACATAAGATTAGATAAATTTTATTGATGTCCAGTGAAAGACCATAATAGGTGAAAGGGACTGAAAAAATACATCCATTGTCACTACAAAGTAGGAGTGCAGATGCATCTGCTATATTTTAAACTAATTTAAAAAGAAAATGAATGTACCACATAAGATCAATTTTATTGATGTCCAATGAAAGACCATAATAGGTCAAAGGGACTAAAAAGTACATTCAATGTCGGTACAAAGTGGGAGAGTGCTGATGCATCTGTTAAACAATGTTAAAACCAGAAAGATAATAAGATCTAAGAGCCAGCTAGGGACTATTGTATAGCAAAAGAGAGCTAAAAAGCTAAAAAAGGGGTATAAGATAAAGTGCTGGTACAACAGATGTGCGAAGGACTGAGAGGCTCTGAAAATCCCAGTACTGAACAAAAGAGGGAATGTCAAGGCCTGTTGGAGCTGGCGGCCAAGAATGAGTGAGAAGACTGAGCGGTGGGCTCATCATCTGAGTCATCAAACACTATGAAGAGGCCAATGTAATGGTGGAGAATATCCATCAGGGAATGGTTGGGACTTAGGAGACCTAGTTGTATGATCCTTGAGGGCACAAGTACAAGGAACTTTTGTAACCTCCAAGGCCGATGGACATAATCTCCTGACTACTCCTCTGAACATGGTGAGTAGTATGCTCGGCAAAAAGATAAACAGGAATTGTGAGTGGTATCAGCTTCTGCTTCATACAATTGACTACTTACAATGGAATACGAAACACAATCTGCATTCGTAATTTCATCTCATCTCTGCCAAGATGAAAATCTCAACTATTCTGGCAAAGATGAAAATCTCAACTATTCTCTACTTGTTGACACCTAATCCTTGTGATTGGGTGAATTTATGTAAAAAAATTATTAGAAATATGAATAGTCATCGAGAGATGAACTGAACAGTCTCTCCCTCATGTATATAATGAAAATCTACCTTGTGGAATAATATACGAATCAGTTTTTGCTTTGTGGAGTTACTGCCAGAGCCAGCTCTCAAAATTAGCCTTTGTGTAACTCCTAGTGTCAATTTCATGGCGGGAGATTGTTGGGCATTGGATAATCCAGCACTCCCCGTGTGTTTCGTGACATGGACTAACCGCCTATCGAGGATCCGTTAACTCTGGCAATGCGTCCGTTTACTAACACCTGTGGGTTTTGGTGTAACGGCAATCGTGATCCCAACACTACTAGTACTGATTCAAGATAAGCTGTAAGATCTTCGGGCAGTTGCGACAGTTGGGCGTCGGGCGACCGGGCACGTGTGCACAATGGGCATGCGTTGGGCGGTTATGCGACGGCGAGCGGGGCGGATGACATGGGCGCGGGTGTGATACTTAACTGGACGTGCACGGGTGAGCGCACACGGAGGGCGCACAGGCAAAGCGCGCGCGTGAGCGCACACGAGGGCGCGCAGGTGAACTGGCGGGCAGGCGTACATGGAGGGCGCGCGGGCGGGCGCGCATGATGGGCGTGCACTGCGGTTGAACGGAACAGCAATACGACCGAACGATGAAACACAAATGCGGCTAAGTATGGAACTTATACCCGCGGTAGAGGAGGCTTTCCCGATGGCTAAGCCGACACACATGCTGAGCGTTGGGGGGCTTTTGGAAAGGCGTTTGGGGCATCAGCCAAGGGGCTTCGCCCACCCCTCGCCCACGATAGAACAGGTATATATGTGTGAGCGTTGGACGCTCAAAACACATTCGAACAAGCCTGCATCCTCTCTCATCTACGCATAGCAAGTGGAGAAGGCGCAGTAAGTGCGCATAGCTCATGCACATAAAGTGATATATGCGCAGAAGTGTCACTTGGGTTTTGGTTGATGAACGAAGGGCGTGAGTAAGGTTGAACGTGCAGATTGTGTAGGACTGTGTAGGGGTGTCTTGGTGACCTGTGTAGGCACCCACTCTTGGTGCAAAGGTGCACATTCTCTTATGTAAAGGTAGGTTGCCACATGTTGTAAAAATTGGCTAAGTGTTGGCTTGGAGTTTGCCAAGCACACTAGCATGTTGTACTCTTGAAAAACTTATATATAATATATTGTTGGGCAGACTGTTCAGGAGTTGCCCCTCCCCTTTATATCATGCAATTGATGTCTTTTATAATTGTTGTGATAATGAATGAGTATGGGCTTCATTTATATAAAGGTTTAATGCATTTTACTTGGTTGCGAAAAACAAACTAAGTATCGGTTGTGAATTAGGCGTAGTCCGCACACATTAGTATTGTTAAAAAGAAAGTGGGGTGGTGCCGCACCTCGCCGGCACGGTTGGAAGACCACCGTAAGCTTGGGGGCGTGACAGTTGGTATCAGAGCTCGTGTAGCTTGCGGATGAAAGCTGATACACAACTTGACAGTTGGTATTAGATCTTGGAAAAGCTTGTGAAGAAAAGATGACGGGTACTTGCAGGTGAAGGAAGTGGTTTCACACTCAAGTGAAACAAGAACTCGTTCATTATGCAAGGGCCGGATGAAAGACTGAAGGGTAAGATGGAGGATACACCTACGAAAGGTGAGTCTAGCCATGGACCGCGTGAAGTCTTGAGGTACGAAGTGTTGGAACGAATGAGGCAATGGAGTTCTAACTGGGTTGCGATGAAGGACGAGAACATGAAGTTTCGGGAAGGCTGTTCGGAACTAAGAAGGGAACTTGAAGAGCTCAGGAGCCAATGCAGAAGTACGGCAGATGTTGAACTCAAGGAACTTGACAAGGAGATCCAACGAAGTGGTCTTGGTCTTCAAGAGCTCTTTGATGAAAGAGCCCATTTTAGGAAGGAAAGTGCCAAGTTGGAGGCCGAAACCAAGCTGATTGAGGAAGAGATAAAAGGGAAGCTTCTTGGGAAGAAGATCGTTGTGATTGATCAAGAGGAGCTTGATTACATTGATAGGCTAGGGACTTACTACCGTGACAAACCAGAGGATGTGCGGGAGCTGAGTTCTATGAGAGTAGTCGATGGACACTTAGTTGGTGCGCTTGAGCAGAGGTCGATGAAGGACAAGCTTGAGGGAGTTCAAGCTAGACCAGGATCGGGTTGCCTTGATGAGCCAAGCAAGGAAGTGAAGTACCTTAATAAGGAAGTCAAGTTGGAGCATGAGCCAATTGACTCTTCTAAGGCCGAATTCTTGAAGAAGGTTGCTGATATAAGAAATAAGACAAAGCGGACAGAAGGAGGTAATGCCTTGAAGCTGAGTTTTGTGCAGGTGACCGTGAAGGGAAAGAGATTTGCAGCTTTGGTTGATATAGGGGCTACACATAGCTTCTTGAGTAAAAAGGCAGCAAAGTCTTTTGGGAAGAAAGCAGGAATGGAGACGGAATTGAGTGCTTTCAAAGCAGTCAACTCTACCATGAAAGTTGTTATTGGTGTTATGAAGGACACTCAGATGAAAGTAGGAGTGTGGTTTGGAAAGTTGGACTTGAGAGTTGTGGACATGGATGATCATTCTATGGTGTTGGGGCAGGACTTCATGAGGCTTGCACAAGCTGTACCAATGGTGGACCGAGACATACTCTTAATTATAGCTAAAGGGAGAACCATGATGGTACCCATGAATAGAAGGAGTTGCTTGGGGTATAGACAAGGATGAATTCTATGAATTTGTATCCCAAAGATCCGAATGTGAAGCATGAGGATGTGGAGCAAAGAGGAATCGGGAGTATGACTCAAACAACGAAGGAAGGGAAGTTGATTGACTTCGTTGCAAGGGTGAGGAAGTATGAGGCAAGTGAGAAGTCAGTCTCACGAACCTTGAGACACTTGACAAGGACATCTTCTACTAATGATCTTCACAATGGGGTTGCAAAAGAAGGGAGTCCTAGTACTACTTCAGAGGCAGTGATTGATGAGGGTTACAAGGGTAGAGATCCTGCTGGCATACTAGACTTTTGCAGGTATGCCAAGGGCATATATGACTTTCAATTAACAAAGGACAAGCTCAAGGAGCTTGGGTGTACATGTGAGGAGGTTGAGGCTGTGCATACATACTTGAGGACACAACATCAATCCGACACATGGGTGGATGAGAGTCAGGGAGGAAACTTCCTGGCCCTCCTTTCTCTATAAACAACCTTGGAAATAGGTTGGTGTGGAGGCCTTGGTAGGGAGGAACCACACCAACTCTACAAGGGGCCTTGAAAGGAGGCTTCTTTATGACAGATTGCAGACTTGGGTGCAAATGGCCAGATGTTGGGATGAGGTCTACATGAGTTGGACATCATGGACAACTAGTGTCATGGACATCAGGTTGGGGATATGGAGCATGACAGTTGTGTAGGGACATCATGTGGGAGCATGAGTAGATGTGTCATTCATGGACATTCTATGGGAGTATGCCGAAGCAAAGGATGTTGTGCAGATGTTGTTATGACTTGTATGAGCTAGTGGAGAGGTTGTACACTCTTGTGCAACTAAACCATGGCTTGATCATGTTGCAGATGGATGGAGACTACTCCATGGACCTGAGCATGGGAGATTCTTGATGAGTCCGAGATGTAGCAAGAAGTCAAGGGAAAGGCTGATGGTGACATGAGGATGTGCATTCTTATGGTTTGGGCGCATAGTTCGACTTCCTACCCAACTAGTTCGAATCATGAGGGGATCCAATGTGCTGATAGATGGAGCTATGAGGTCTACACACTTGAGGAGAGACTACATGAGGGAACTCACATGGATGGAGAGAGTAAGGTGTTCTCTTGAGGCACTTGACTTGATGATGAGGTGCTCTCTTGAAACACTTGACTTGGCACTTGATGGAGAAGTGTTCTCTTTGAGCACTTGGCAGTTTGATGAGATGTTGGCACATGGTGGTGATGTGTTAGCACTTGTTGACATATCATGGGTAGTTTTGCACATGATGGAGTTGGTGACATGGTGGAGGACACATTGTTGCAGTGGACATGTAGCTTGATGTTGGAGGGATCAGCCTTCCATGGTGGAGAGCAGCATGGAGACATTTTGACAGGTGGTCGATGATCATGGACATCCATGACATACCTTGGTATGGACTATCTTGGTGACAGTTGGTCACTTAGATGAGACATGGTGGAGATGAGCCTACATATGTTGCAGGGATGTTTGCCATATGTGGAGGAGTTGACATCATGGTTTGATGCTTGGAGTTGGGATGTTGTCGAGGACGACAACGACTTCAGGTGGAGGAGGATGTAAGATCCTTGGGCAGTCGCGACGGTTGGGCACCGGGCGGGCGCCGGGCGACCGGGCACCCGTGCACGATGGGCGCGCGTTGGGCGGTTATGCGACGGTGAGCCAGGTGGACGACACGGGCGCGGGTGCGATAGTTAACCGGGCGTGCACGGGTGAGCGCACAGGGAGGGCGCACGGGCAGAGCGCGCGGGTGAACCGGCGGGCAGGCGTACACGGAGGGCGCACGGGCGGGCGCGCACGATGGGCATGTGCTGCGGTTGAACAGAACAACAATACGACCGAACGATGAAACACAAATGCAGCTAAGTATGGAACTTATACCCGCGGTAGAGGAGGCTTGCCCAATGGCTAAGCCGACACACATGCTGAGCATTGGGGGGCTTTTGGAAAGGCGTTTGGGGCATCGGCCAAGGGGCTTCGCCCACCCCTCACCCACGATAGAACAGGTATATATGTGTGAGCGTTGGACACTCAAAACACATTCAAACAAGCCCGCATCCTCTCTCATATACGCATAGCAAGTGGAGAAGGTGCAGTAAGTGCGCATAGCTCATGCGCATAAGGTGATATATGCGCAGAAGTGTCACTTGGGTTTTGGTTGATGAACGAAGGGTGTGAGTAAGGTTGAACCTGCGGATTGTGCAGGACTGTGTAGGGGTGTCTTGGTGACCCGTGTGGGCACCCACTCTTGGTGCAAAGGTGCACATTCTCTTATGTAAAGGCAGGTTGCCTCATGTTGTAAAAATTGCCTAAGTGTTGGCTTGGAGTTTGCCAAGCACACTAGCATGTTGTACTCTTGAAAAACTGATATATAATATATGGTTGGGCAGAATGTTCGGGAGTTGCCCCTCCCCTTTATATCGTGCAATTGATGTCTTTTATAATTGCTGTGATAATGAATGAGTATGGGCTTCATTGTTATAAAGGTTTAATGCATTTTACTTGGTTGCAAAAAACAAACTAAGTATCGGTTGTGAATTAGGTGTAGTCTGCACACATTAGTATTGTTAAAAAGAAAGTGTGGGGTGGTGTCGCACCTCGCCGGAACGGTTGGAAGACCACCGTAGGCTTGGGGGCGTGACATAAGTGATGCCATTTTCAGGATAGAAGAATATTATTACAAACTTATGGAAAACCAATATACTAATTAAATTTAGTGCCTAGACTAATTAGTAGGCTACCATTGCGTGGTCAAAAGTGCAATCTACATCGACCCGATGGGAGGTAAGTATGGAACAACAAATTTAGAGGTTACTAGTCACCGTTTGGATACTTTTCATTTTTCTAAATATGCTGGTTGTAAGAACCATTGTTCATATTAAATAAAAATTGGTTCATATAATTGCCAATTTTTTCCATCAAGTATATGACAATATAAGAAATCTAAAACTGTCAATAGGGTAATTGGTATAACAGTGTGGTGAGCAGAGTTTTAGACCATCCATTAAGTTTTATGTCTTAGGAGCCAAATCAATGTTCTTAACATTTATTTATAAGTGGAGAAAGAAATACAACTAACACATTTTAATAAAAGCACACACATATTGAATAAATAAATAACCTATCGAGTTCATCAAATGTACTGACAAAAGTAGGATTCTAATTCTTACAACTAGCTGCAAAGTTTATGTTCGGTTAGAAAAATTCAAAATAATAAAACTAGTGCAGTCATAAAGATGAGATGGCTAATAAATATTGGTAGATATCAATTTTCAAGGAGACATGCCTTTCTCAATATATATCAAAGTAAAAAAAATTACTTAAAAAAAAATTAGGCATTTCCCTTCGACCCCTTCCACCTCAACCACTCATCACAAGTTGTACCATGAGACCAACATGGTGAGACCACCTCCACAAAGACATCATATGTCATACATTGTTAGTCTAAATTTGTATGAAATCTATAAGTTGATTAATGACCCAAATATTACCTTTACCAAAGTGGTTTACCTGAAAAGTATAAAATAGTTACCTAAAAATGTGATTGCTATTCTTAGTGGTATGCATTAATCAAGACCATAATATCTACTCAAACCAAATTATTTTCGATGCAATTTTTATAGGTATTTGAAGAATGAAGAAGTAGGAGAGGATTAATGAGTTGGAAGTTGAAGACCCAGAGGATATGATTGAATTTTGAGCAGAAGATTTAACATGGACAGAGATTAATGGGGACCAAGTTGCAATTATTCCATATTGTCGACTTAATGATTTTATAAGAGGAGAGGAATCGAGTGAACGGGCACCCACTCAATTTCTTCTTGCTTCTCAACGAAGTAAAAAAGCAGAGGATATCAGACAAACATATTTTTCAACATATCTGGAGTACATGATGTGAGTCTTTATATCTTTTTTCGATATATGTATAATTCTTTTCAATATGCATAAATTTTATATCTAATTTGTTGTAAATGTTTTATATATAGTTATTGGTGTGCATATGGTCTGAAGTGCAACAACAGAATTATGAGTGCATTCTCAGATCAAAACAAAAAACACAATCAACATGAAAGTATTAAAGTTGGTTGCCAATGTCACTTCATTGTGCGGCGACTTCAACTTAGACCAGATGATGTTGTAATAATATATACTCCATGTAGGCATATTGATAAATCCAATGTTGTTTGTCATGGAAAAGATGCAATCGGTAGGCCTATGAGATTCAATTATGCACCACATTTAACAAGGGATATGCGATCTATTGTCCAACATTTAATCCAAAGAGGTTTTAATGTTACAATGATATGGGATAAGTTCATCTCTGATGTGAAGGATGGATTCGGTGAGTTATACACAGGGACATCTCAAGATACATACATGACAAGAGAAGATATATTAAACATTTACAATGATACCATAAGGCTAGAGTATGTTAAAGATCAAAGTGATCGAATGAGTGTAGAACATGCTGAGAGCTTTTTCTTCTACCAGAAACAAGATCTTACTGAAAACATCCCTTTTATAATAGGCATACAGACAAAGTGGATGCGTTCAATGATGCTAAAATATTCTCACAACAATATAATCTCAATGGATTCAACACTTAGTACAAATAAGTATGGGGTGAGTACAAAATTACCCTAAATCTAATTCATTTATTCAACACCATTTTAATGCTTGTATCTTATATAAATATAATTATGTACTTTGTTTGTAATGTAGTATCAACTTTACACTTTAATGGTCTTCGAAAAACATCACAATGGGGTTCCAGTAGCTTAGGTGATATCATCACGCAATACTATAGTTGATATTTGTAAATGGATGTCAACTCTCTTTGCCATTGGGAAGAAAGAGCAACCAGATTGGCATGTTAAAGCCTTCATTACAGATGATGCTACTGCTGAAATTGAAGCATTAAGGTGATGTGTTTATTCTTTTTATAAGAGACATAAAAATATTCTTAATGTATATTCTCTCCAAAAATTATGTTATTCCAGGTCTTCAATCAACTGTACAATATTATTATGTGTGTGGCATGTTCGTCATGCATGGTCGAAGAATGTTGGAAACAATGTCCAAAGAAGGGAAAACCAAATCCGAATTTTCCATGCTTTATGGGAAATCATGCACACATGTGCAGATGATGAATCTGTAAAAAAGGCAGTTGAAAATTTATTTGAAGGATTCAATGACCATACAAAGTTTCTGGAATATTTTAAAACAACTTGGTTAGCCAACAAAAAAATATGTAATTTTCTTTTAAGTGGCTTTAATGACTCTTTTTTGCATGTCATATGTATAGTTATTAATTCATAACCAATAAATTTATTTCTACAGATATGTGGGCAAAAGCGCACAGAAATTTTCCACATTCCAATCAAAATACAAATAATGCAATTGAGTCTTACCATCGGTATACCAAGCAAAGGTACCTAAGTGAGAAAAATAATGCATGCCATAGGCGGGTTGATTGGTTGATTTATGTGTTGTTGACAAAGGTTGTATTATATTACAATCATATGCAACGTTTAAAAGAAGTTGGTTTTGTACGACCCAGAAAAATTGAGGAATAGTTGAATTCATCCAGGTGTAGAGCTAACCAAATCCCAAATGAAGATTGTGTGCCTGATGAAAAGAGTAACAAAGATTATTGGGTTCATAGCCAAAATAAAAATACTCGTGATATTTGGTACAATGTCATATATAAAGATTCCAATCTACACTTTTGTAATTGCAAGTGGGCCTTAAATGGAAACATATGTAAACATGTATTGAAAGTTGAGATGTTGGCAAGTAACATTATCTTGGGTGAAAATGTATTCCCTAATGTCACTAATCCTACTACAGAAATTCCTATAATTTTATTTGATTTGAATGAATCACCTATATTGGGCCTAGAAATCCAAACATAGCTTCTACCATGCTTTGATTCTCCTCCCATTCTAAATTATCATAATGAAACAAGCAATGATGATTTAGATAATTTCTCATATAATGTTGAAACGACCAATGTACGAACAGATAGCGCATTATTTGAAGATGATGAGATGAAACGTGTTAAATCATCAACTCATGAGAAATTGAGATCCATAATACCTACAAATTTGGAACAGTCATATGCATTAAACAACTTGGTAGACAAAGTATGTCAAGAATACAACAAAATGTTTTTCAATACTATAACTCCATCCAAGATCACTACCAAGAGAAAACATAGTTTCTTGAGCCCAGTCAAAAGAAAAGGTGTTGTGGTCACAAGTCAAATGCAGGAAAAGATAAACTACAATTTGAAAGGGTTGGACGAGTTCGTGCAAAAAAAAAGAGCATGAATGAACAAATAGAGTTGTCTTCTCAACGACAAAGAACTGTGGACCATATGCCTGAGTTAGTGCAAAATTCTATTATACACAAAAATGGTAAATTTGATGTTATGCATTTTTTCATGTAAAATATGATATACTATCATTTTCAATGCATAGGCATAACTATATGAACTTTTTTTGTTGTTACAGTTGACGGGCCAACTTGTCGACTCCAATTATTTGATGAGCATGTTGATGAAAGAAACTATAGCATTGGGAGCACTTCTCCAATCAGTACTATCCTAATTCCCTCCCTGAGGGTGCTTCCCCCTATTGTACAACCAATGGGGATGTATTGTCGGCCACACCCACCACCTTTTTCCTTCATAAATTCTCCCATGCCTATAACCGACTCCCCAAACCCTTCCAAATTCCCACCCCTCCCCTTTAACCATTCGCCCTTCTTATTGTTCCAATCATCCACCCTTAACATTCCAATTTCACCCCTAGGGTGATCACACGCCCTAGGGTTATTCCCACTATCGTACAACCAATGGGGATGTATCATCGCCCCAACCCACTACATTTTTCCAATTTTTCTCCCACCATGCCTTTATCCATCACCCCTGAACCATGCCTATATCCATCACCAAGTGCTCCACCATCTACCCAGGGAGGGAAATCTTCTCCATTGCCTTAGATCTTCATGGTGAGAATGAGTAGTTGATCAAAAACTTATCATTAATTAACGAAATTGTTTATATGCATTTTGGATTTTACAACTAATTGGTTATTGAATTTTTGCAGCAATATCACTTTGGAAATGCACTTGGGAGTGCCAAGAGTGGCGATGGTGACTTAGACACCCAATTTCTAGATCAATCGTGAGGCGAC
>APFE030949069.1:0-17851 GCA_000404065.3 Pinus taeda | reverse complement strand
GAACAAAAGAAGAAGGTATGATATTAAACCAGCTAGAAGAAAGAAGGAAACAAGAAGAGATTTTATGGAAGCAGAAATCAAGGGTTCAGTGGCTTAGAGAGGGAGAGAGGAATACTAAGTTTTTCCATAAAGCAATGGTACAACATAGACAACGAAACAGAATATTCTCAATAAAAAACCAAGAAGGTCAAAGAGTTCTACAACATGAAGAAATTGAAAAAGTGCTGGTCAATCACTTCAAAAACATACTGAGGGAACCACAAGCTAACAGATCAGATGCCATAGCAAAGATAAGCAGGGAAATTCCAAATGTAGTAACAAGAGATCAAAACCTGGCACTCATGAGGAAAATTACGATGGAATAAGCGGAGGATATTGTCAGAAACATGAAAAGGAACAAAGCTCCTGGACCAGATGGGTATACTGTAGAATTCTTCCAAGCTGGGTGGAATTTTCTTGCAGCAGAAGTTCTGGAAGTTGTAGAGGAGGCCAGAATAAATCAAAGAATATGGCCAGGAATAAACTCAACCCTTCTGACCCTTATTCCTAAAACTAATCAGGCAGATCAAGCTGATGGCTTTCGCCCTATAGCCCTTTGTAACGTCATCTACAAGATAGTGGCATCAGTAGTAGCCCAGAGATTAAAATTGATCCTACCAAGTATTATTTCCCCAAAGCAAACTGGGTTTGTTGAAGGAAGGCAGATTTTGGATGGGCTAGTGGTGGCTCAGGAAGTAATCCACATGCTCAAAACGAAAAAAGAAAAAGGTATGCTGATTAAACTTGACCTCTCAAAAGCCTATGATAGGCTAAGTTGGAAGTACCTAGAAAGGATCCTTAAAGCCTTTGGATTCTGTGATAGGTGGGTGAATTGGGTCCTAAGCATGATCTCTACTCCGAATTTCTTTATTCTGTTGAATGGAGCGCCAACAACGAAATTCAATGCAACAAGAGGCCTCAGACAAGGGGACCCCTTATCCCCCTTTCTCTTCATAATTGCAGTAGAAGGATTAGGCAAATTCCTTAAAAAAGAATTAAGAGAAAAGAAAATACAAGGCCTCAGATTATGGGGAAATCAAACCACAGTCACCCACCAACAATTCGTGGATGACATAATGATATATTGCAAAGAAACATTGAAAGAAGTAAAAAGGATAAAGAAAATTCTAGAGATATTTATGGAAGGTTTAGGGATGGAGGTTAATAATGAGAAATCCAGAACTTTTTTCTTTAACACTGTGGAACCTGTTAAGAATCATCTAACCAGGGTCATGGGATATCGGAAAGGGGATCTCCCTACCAAATATTTAGGAATTATGCTAGACTCATCTACCCTCAAAATAGTAAATTGGAAAAATATCCTTGAGAAGATCATGAAAAGGTTGGAAAACTGGACTTTTTGTGCTCTGAACCTGGCAGCAAGGGTAGTGCTGCTCAAAGCCACTATACAGTAAATTCCGATATATCCATTATCCGTGATGGCTGCCCCTAAAGGAATTTGTAATAAAATAGTAGAGATTTACAGGAAATTTCTATGGGGGGGACCGAAGCAACAAAAGAAGTGGGTCCTCTGTTCATGGAACAGTCTAACCAGACCAAAGGAAAAAGGTGGCTTAGGCCTCAGAGACTCATGGACTTTAAATCAAGTACTCGCTACCAAATTAAGATGGAGATGGCTACAAGGGGGGGCGGATTTATGGAAAGAAATCTGGACTACAAAATATAATATGCCTCTCACCCCTGAAGAAATTCTAAGGGAACAAGATATGCCTCGGGGATCAGATATATGGAACCTATCCATCCAAAGCAGGGACTTAATCGACAGACATATATTTTGGGAAATAAGAGGAGGTCAGATCGCGAGATTTTGGGATGAAGCCTGGCAGCAAAGGGAGAAAATGTTGAACCTACAAGGTATGCAAGAAATCTACAGAACAAGTTTGGATAGGAACCTCATTACGGTTAAAGATTACTGGACTGAAGAACCCGGAAATGAGGAATGGAGAGAATGGAAACCTCTGGAGGAATGGAAAAGGAATGCAACAAAAGATCAAAAAACAACATTCGGAAAAGAAATTGACTCCAGGAAGATAAAAAAGAGAGAAGGCAAAGACATCCTCCGATGGGGCAAAGAAACGAAAGGGATATTTTCCATAAAGGAAGCCTACAAAGTTAAAACCCATGATGATCAGGGGGAGGAAGAACAAAAGTGGAAAAGGATATGGAGAACAAAATGGTGGCCGAAGATTAAATTGTTTGCATGGTTGGTAGGAAGAAAGCGGATTTTAACATGGGACAAAATTCAAAAAAGAGGCTTCTCTGGCCCAGCAAGATGTTGTCTCTGTAATTCAGATGAAGAAGATCAGGAACACCTACTTAATGGATGCAGCGTGGCCCAATTCTAGTGGGAACAAATGAAAAATCTATTCTTGACAATAGAAAGAAACCCGCATGACATAATTCAAACCCTAAGCGACTGGGGAGAAGGAAAGTTTCAAAGCAAAATAGTTAGAAGAGCGTGGAGCATAACAACAGGCTTCAATGTTTGGAATCTGTGGAAGGAACGAAATAGCCGAATATTTAAAGGGAAGTCATCAGGTCTGGAGGAAGTATGGAAGAGAACACTAAGTCAAATTAAAGAGTCAATCCTAGCGGAGAATTGGGCAGATGAGGAGTGGAAAACAACAGAAGCTGAAATAGAGATTTTAAAGAAGCTGAATGTAGAACAAGGGATGATCTACTAACAAAAAACAAAGCAGAACCATTCAATAGCAAATCAAAGTCATGCAGTTTATAGAAAGCCTCCAAAAGGGTTTATTAAGCTCAATTTCGATGGAGCTGCTAAAGGGAATCCTGGACCAGCGGGTTTTGGCGGAATATTCAGAAATGGAGAAGGGGATACAGAGTGGATCTATGCTGAACATGGAGGAACAATGACCAATAATGAGGCAGAATTTACTGTTGTATATCAGGGCCTTAAAATTGCCAGAAGAAATGGTTACAGGAAGTTAGAAATTGAAGGAGATTCCACCTTGGTTATCGATTCGATAAGGAAATTAATCCAAGGAAAGAATCGAGAGAAGGTAGTAAAAAGCTGGAGAAGTGCAAGAATAGTTCGAGATATAGAGGAAATGTTGACAGGAATTGATTTCAAGATCACTTCTCATGTAAGAAGAGAGGGAAATAAACCTGCAGACTGCCTCGCAAATTGGGGAAGCAAAGAACAATTGGAACGAATTGATGACAGCTGGACCAATCAGGTAATGCTGGCAAGATGGGATGGGCTAAAACAGCTCATTAGTAATGATAATCATGACGCAGAACAAGGATAATTACAATCCTGCGTGGAGCGGGCGAAGGATAATAAGGCATGATCAGGCGGCAATAAGGAGAGGACAGAAGGGCGGCACCCTTAACTCCCTGACAACGGTAATTAATGATTTCTCAGTGAGACAGGGACGTGGCCCAAAACAAAAACCAATTAACAATCCCAAAGCCATCATACAGGGTAAAAGTGGCATGCGAAAGGGGGAGCAATCCCATCATAAGAGCAAAGGTGGTAAGAAAGTTATAAGGAGGAACACAGGAAGAATGACAAGCAAGAGAAATCCGAAGAAGGTGGCGAGCGAAGAGGCGACTTGGAAGAGAACCCCTAACCAACGCCTCAAACGTTTGAAAATGGGTGAGCAAAGAGATAAGGCTGTCCAAAAGGAGAAGGTCGCGGCTAAGGGCAGGCACTTCGAACGGGACAGGGTTAAAATTGAAATAGAAAGTTCGGAGGAGTTAGAATGCAGACAGGATAAAGAACCCAGAGGCAAGTAGTTCGAAACTGGGTAGAGTCGTAGAGGCTCGAAGCAAGTTAAGGAGGGAGGCGCTCGAAAGCAGCAGGAGCAGAGAGGAAGAGGGTGCCCCCGTCAAGCCACTAGTAATGCGGAGGGTAACAGGACGCAGAAAAGGCGTAAAAGAAGGAACAGGTCGATCAGTCGGGCTGCGCACGAGGCTGAACAAGCCTGTAATCTGGATTCCAATGCAAATATAAGGAACATTATCGACGCCATGGAGGAGAAGGTGTTAGAGGAACCCTCTGACTCGGAAATGAATGATTGGTCCTTGCAGCTACCAGAACCTGGCCACACGTGAGGCAGACTCACTCTGTATTGCCGCGCACTTCATACTTACTGGGTCCTGAAACACCTTCTGGCCAAGGGCATGGAGCAGGTCGTGGCCGAGATGGTGGAGATGGCGCAAGACACAGCGGCTGCAAAAAAGGAAGTCGCAAATGTGGAGGAGCTGGTGAGGCAGCAGAAGGAACACCTCAAGGAAATCAAAGCAATGTTGATGGAGCAGAGGAAAGACAACGTCAACATCAAAATTGACTGAGGATATGCAGCGAAGTGAAAGGCCTGTTCTTCGTTTCTCTTTCCTTTTTGAAAGTCAATACTCTATTTTTTTGGAACATTATCTGGTTTGCCCTAGCGGCAGTAGCTCAGGGGGTTGGTCTAGTAGGACTGAGCAAAATCTAGTTTTTGGGGTAAATCTGGGGGAAGAGGGCTTTTGTTTCTTATCAGTATGACAATATCCAGTTTTGATAACAGTACTAACTATTGTAAGTATAGGATCCAACAAATCTGGTTTCCCTATGGGGCAGATTGAGGATCCTAAGTTTTGTACTTTTATAAATGTTTGTAGATAATAAAAATACCGCAATTCACAAAAAAAAAATGATACAAGAAGAAAATGTTAAGACATAGGAAGAATTGGTAGTGCTAGAGAATTTGATCCATTACCTAGATAATCTAGAGCCCTAGGTTTTCCATGGATGTGAAATTCTATGTGAGCTAGTCTCCGTTCCAATTGCTCCATTTGCCCAAACGTTATCCTCGGGCCCTCCCGAAGTGAAACCAAATGATCTTGCATATTCCATTGATTTTGTTGCAAATCATTCAAGAAGTATATGACCTGATTATGTCCATTATGGATATTTTGTCTTAATTGTTCCAGGAGATGGGTGATGATAAAATTATAAGAAGAACATATAAGAATTGAGATTTTTTAATGCAAGGTTTACTGGCTACACCAGAAACCCGCCTACAAGGGCTTCTGCTATAATGACTCAAAATTTTTTATGGTGATATAAATATACACCTTGGATGGACCTCATAGGTGTCATTAATATTCATGTATATACTTTTCCAAAATTCTACTAGATTGTGTATGTTATTCTTGTGCTTTTAAGCACACCCGCATCTTTAAGAAACCCTTGTTTTGATGTTGTGATGTTGGGATCCACTTATCTCACATCCATCCATATAACTACAATTAGAGGAGGAGACCTTTATATTCCTAAGATGGAATCATCAGAAGCAAGAATTTAGAGGAACATTTCACTTAATGTTGGAAGACAAGATCACGTGATTATGTAACTACCTCTGTGGCACTATTATTAATAAAGAAGCTCAAGTTTCATCCTAATTCTCTTGTATATATATAATTATTATAATATTATATCGAATTTCTTTTGGACTCAATGGTCATATATATAGTTGTACACATTGAGTTCACCATTCTACTTTCTGGTTTGTTGCTTGTGTTATAGGTTCACATCTCTTGTGCAAGAATGAGTGTTTGGACCCTGGAAATTGACATCATACATAGGATTCACTTGTAGTTTCTCATCCCTTTTTTTATAAATTTAATGTAAGTTGTATTATTTTTTAATTTACCCCTAGCCTCAACCTTTAGTCTCATGGATTTCATCCCACAACATAATTGGTCACTCCACTATGGAAGTTACTACTTAAGTATATTTCCTAAGTGTTCTATCCTTGATATGGGTGATTAATGAGTTTAATGCATTTTAATGCATTGTTTCTGAGTCTCTTGATATGTCCTTGGATCTATCCTTCTTGCCTAATATTTTGAATCTAAGATTTTATTTTATTTTTTTTACTTTTGCAAAGATATGCATTACAGGAAATTTCAACCTAAAAGTGACCCGCTAAGAAAAATAATAAAATAATAGTAAAAAATATAAAATAAGAGTTATGAATTTTGTAAGGAAAAGAAGAAAATTGTTTTTTTAATTGTATTTTTTTCTTATATCGTTATAGGTTTACTCAAATTTCAAGGGTATACACTTTTTGGATACATAATTAAATCCCACATCCAACAAGTACCTATTGTGCATACTTTTGAGAATATCTATATTGATAAAAATTAAAGATACATTAAAAAACATGTTCAACACACTTTTTTAATGTATCTTATATTTTTATCAATTTTTGTTTTCTCATAAGTATGCATGATGCATATTTGTTGCATCAAAAAATTTAATTCCACATCTAATGACTGTCTACACTTGAAATTTGAGTAATACCTATAAGGAGATAAACCAAAAATACGATTAAAAAGAAACAATTATCCCTATTTTCTCTCCAAAATATTTATATGTACCTCATTTTAAATTTAACGGATTTTGAATGGTTTACATATTATGACATAGAAATTTCATGACCATTTTTAGGTTCAAATTTCCTCTAATGCCGATTTGTTTCATAGCAGTCACATATATAGGCTAGTTGTTAATGTGAAAGTTGCATATATGTGGGTTTCTTTGGCAAAATTTGTGCATGCAAGCATTTTAATAAAAAAAAAGTGGAAAATTTTCCGTTCTTATTTCTACTTATGTGGCTTGGAAAGGTCTATTTATGGTACATATTGTTCGTCTAATTTTGAGATTTCTAGAATTGAAATTAATTTGTATGTACTTTGTTGGTTTATGTGAAGGGTTTCTTGTACCATCATAGGATTTTTTATTTGTGTTCTAGCTTCTAAGTTGGATATTTGGACTCTAGTTCTTAAGTTTTTATTGTTTTAGGCCAACATGGAAAACTTTTGTTGTTATTTGTGTGGAAGTCTTCAATCCCACTTCATTACATTCTCACTTATTTTTTACTCAACTACAACCTTTTCATATTGCATTGGTTTTGATCTGATTGAAATGTGATCTTCACTTTTTTTTTTCAATGTTGGTGATTTGCATGACAATTTTGAGAAGTGTCGATGCAACATCAACGTTTTTTTTGGGGGCCATATTTTTGACAATTTAATTTTTCTTATGTATTAAGAATGAACATTTTTTTTAAAATGTTGTTGATTTTGAAAATAATTGATGCAATATCAAACTTTTCCTTTGGGGGCATATTTTTGACACTTTAAATTTCTCATGTCTTAAGTATGTGCATTATTATCTAAATATTCATTATTTAACAATTTTTCAAGCTTTCTTATTTATTCTCTTCCTCTTTTTCTTCCTGAGGTTTTTTTTTTTTCTTTGCAATGTTTGTTTATAAGGAAATTATAAATATTTTTACAAAAATAGTTTAAAAAAAACTAATATTTGAACCTATGATATTTTATATATTTATGTATCATTTATTAATATTTCAATACATATAAAATAATTCTAACTAAAAATATAATAATTTTAAACACTTATAAAAAAAATGCACATTTTGCTTGTTGATACAATTAATAAATTACACTTCTTTATGGGAGTGAATATCAACAAAACATAACGAATGAAAGGAGCCCCATAATCCTCCTCCACTTGGAATTATGTTTAATGAGGTGTGTCGAATACACATTCTATGGAAAGCACACAATGATTCTTCTAGAGCATAGGGGGGAAACATATGGTTGTGCATGGCCTATAGGATGACATTGTCAAGCTTGAGTATTTGAGTTAAGATGGTGGGAGTTTTTCAAAGATTCATAGTGCATGGTGGCATTTGGTCTATGCCAACACCTACTCCTCAAGTTGTTGTGGTTTGGGATGAAATTCATTCCAACGCCTTTGAATGATGGTAACTTCATCTCTCTGGTTCATTTTAAGTGCATTTGGGTCCTACGCAAGTGGTTCTTCCCCCATTTCATCTTCTTTGTCTTCATTATCTTGCTAGGGTGACAGAGGCAACACTTTTGAGAAGGGAAAGAATATTTGGGAAGCATGTTTATCATTAGCCCTCTAGTAAAGTTACTAGGCCTTGTTCCTTAGCTAGTTTATGCTTTCCTTCACTATTGCTTCACTTTCATTGCTGCTGATATTATAGGTGTCTTATTGGGAATTATAATTGTTTTTTTGTTATAAACTATGGAGGGCTAGGGTGAGAAATACACAGGTTTATTGGTGTTCTAGGCAATCGAGGAGGGGTTGGGCTTGCTGGTGGCCCTCCTGAGCTCATTCCTGACTTCACATATTCTTACGTCTTTCATTCAAATGGTAAATTTAGGAAGTCTAAGGCCTCGAGAAATTTCAGACTTATCTTCCAACTTTCTAGAAAATTGACACATTTGCTTGAGGATTTATATTTTCACTCACTAATACTCAAGTCCTGGAAGGCTCTAGAGTAGAGGGGTTTAGTAAGGAGGTATCATTTCTAGAATTAGTCACTTTAGTTAATTGACCCTAAACTTTGGTGCAAACAATTCTTGCTATTGTGGGAAGTCGAAGAAGTGGAAAACACTGGAGGTGGTGTGCAACAAAGTAAGATTGGGACAAAATAGAGGACATGGATGTTGAATGACATGTAATGGGTATTAGTTGGGGTCGTTGCTTGTAGTGCTTGGGTTGCATTTGGTTTACGATGACCACTACAACCAGGAGGTTTTGGAGGGGTTAGAGTTTACGATGGAGGGCCTCAGATATTTGGATGAAGTTTGTTAACAATGTTTCCATGCAACATCAGTGCGGTAAGGTTCATCAAGGCATAGGGCCACGTAGAATATGGAAGAAAACCACTTCGAATATCGTGATTTGGGCGAAGTGTTGAACCCAAATCTAGCACAGTCCCCTAGAAAATTTGAATTAACACCTCACTTTCTTTCATTGCAAAACCATATTTAGCACATCACCCTACTTATGGATCATCTTAGATGTGTTTGACCTCATGATATAAACAAATTCATTGGTTTCATGGAAAACATACAACAAATCTAATGACATTTGCATGATATATTAGTCACTATTCAACAAAGACAAAGGAGGATCTCTAAAATGTTGGAGTGCTTGGAAGGATCATTAGAACATATGTCAGAACACTTGGCTATTTGTATGTGGTTTTCTAGTTTGCCTTGTCTTTTGTTAATGTGGTTCTGCTACTATATTCTAGACAACAAATATGGTAGGAGTGAGGCTGAAATACTTTTTTCAATGAAGTAATCATGATGTATATATGATTTGAACTAATAGAAAATTTTGATTTAACAAAAAAAAAGTTATACATTTTTTAACCTTTTTCACTAAAAATGACTATCATAGAGTCTTTGGCATCAGACATATTTTTGGACTTTTTCATTAATGTCTAGTTAGGTGGGGACAATCATCTGCGTCCAAACCTCTTCACCCCATATTTGTCACCCATTCACATATTTATTTCATTTGATAAATTAAAATTAAAGTATTTACTTATTTTATAGTAAAATTAAATTAATATATATATATTTTTACCTCATTTTGTTCATATTTAATATTTAATATTTATATATATTTTAATTAGTTATATAATATTATATAGTGTATAAATATAATTTAACATATATTTACATAATTTCAATTTTTATAATTTAAAAATATTTTTTTTTCCTAAATTATTAAATAAAAATATTTTCTACAAACTTATTATAAATTTAAAAACGAATATAATTAAAATATAATATAATATTACACAGAAAAAATATGATTAAAATATAATATGATATCACACAGAAAATATATGGCACTAGTTTAATAAACCCAAATATATGGCATTAGTTTAATAAACCCAACTGCTGTATAATAGAAAAATAAAAATAAAAATCAGACCCAAAGATAATAGGTTAAAATTGTAATTTATCAGTTAAAACAAAATCAACTATCAGAAAGGAAAAAAAAAAAGACAACAGCTTAACCTCGATGGTTTAACGAATTTAAAAATTCAAACAGGTTAAAATGCTACTATAAATGAAAATCTCTATTTCACATAAACTGGTCCACCGAAATTCATTCTTCTAAGGTGTACTCATAGAAAATTCCAAAAGAGGGTAAAGCCTCATTACTTTAATACCATCTATTGGAATCCCATAAATAGAGGAAAAGTTTTATGACTTCTGGAACTTTCATTAAAAGTTAGATCGATTGTAAGCTCAATCGAATATTCGTTGTACTAATATTAAAGTTTACTAATTTATTCATTTATTCATTTTTTCATTACTGCAATAGCTGGGGAGAGCATTCAATGTGTGACACCGAGAGGAAAAGTGACCTTTCAACTTTGAAGCTCACCTAAACAAGGCAATTCCTATGTTTAACTTTATGGAAAAGTTATTACCTATGTTTAACTTTATGGAAAAGTTATTGTGCATTGACATATGCAATAGATAGCCAGATATAACACACGCGTGGTGATGACTAGAGAAAAAAAACGTCGTGTTATATGGGGCTATTTCCAGCGCATATTAGGCGCAATAACTTTTCTATGGGGTTGGAAATAGGAATCGCCCCTAAACAAGGTCGAGACGAGTTAGTACCACCTGCCTAATAGTACGAGTCGAATAAAAAGTACAGCATGCCAGCTCATCCTGCCATGCTGGAGACAATGCTGGAGAGGCTATGTCAAAGGCGTGGAAGTATCCTAATGAAATCTCAAAAGATAGAATCATTGCATCTAAGCCATCATGAATAGTAATGTTGATCAAAACCTTTGGGGTAGTCACGCCAAAATACTTGCAATTTGGTGAAATAAAATTTTAAGAAATTTTTAAGTAAGATTATTTGAATCATATTTTTGATAATGGAAACCTTGAAATTTGACCACCACAATTTAAATGTACAATAAATTTGTGCCAATTAAAAAAAAAAAAAAAAAAAAAACGTGTCATTTTTTTATAATTTTCCAAAAAAATATAAAAACCGATTAGTCTATGACCGAAACCACAACCCAGACGTACCAAACCTAATATCAGAGCCGTGGGGTAATGGTCATTAGTTTAATGCATCACAAAAGGTCCCCATCGTTCATCCGCAGCATAGCAAACCAACTAGCATAGAAAATGAACAGATTGTCTATTATCACAAAAGGTCCATATCGTTAACCACCAACGTAGAAAACCAACTAGCATAGAAAATGAACTCATCATCTAAGCTCGACATCGTTCATCCCCCAAGCCTAGGAAAACAACTATAATAGAAAATATACCCATGATCTATTATTACAAAAGGTTCATATTGTTCATCCCCCCATCATAGCAAACCAAACCTAGCATAAAAAATGGATAAAAAATGGACAGATCATCTACTATTTCATGGCTTTTTATAATTCATCGTCTACCACTCGATTTCTAAAATCTTTTTTGAAACGACTTGAGACACTAAAAAGCAGTTGTTGACCTTATAATTCGTAATGTCGTACTATTTTTTTTAATGAGACAAGTGCAATGTTGACGTTTTAAAATATTTTTGTAGGGCTTCATTAAATTCTACAACAAATTGAAATAAAATTTTGGATGTCAGGGTGGCGGAAAGCTTCCGTTGTCTGGATTCAGAGTAGGATTGTGGAACACATAATTTTGAAGACATCGCAATTGCGATTTATGAATTTTCTAAGATCCATTAGGTATGTTAAAATGTATTTTATAGACTTAAGGATCACGCCATCACGCTTTCGTTACCTTAAAACTGCATGGATTCTACAATTGAACAATGGGCGCCTTTTAATCGCCTAACATTTAGGTTACAACATTTTCATCCTCTTCCTTTATTAAAAGGGTGATTTGTTAACGTAACTATTATTATAAAAATTGCTTATCCTAATTTACCTGTTCGGTTTGTTTTTTTCTTTTAAGTCAGTAACATGATTTTCCTTTTTTGGTGGCTTCTTATATATATATTTTTTTAATTGTATTGTTATAAAAAATAATTTATAGTATTTTGTTTTTTTATTTTAATTTTTTAAATAAGCCAAATCCCCTAATGCAAAAATTATAATTTTTAAATTTCTAATTAAATTTTGAATAAAATTAAATCTATTAATTTAATTAAACGAATTAAAATTACTATAATAATAAATATTTTTATTTTTTTATTTTTTATTAAAAACAAATCACACAACTGAATTTCATTTGATATCATAAAATACACACTAATTTAACTGCTGTAAATTTTCACAAATTCATGAATGTTCATGTAATAACGAAGAAATACTACATCAATAAACACATTCTATCCCTGCCGAGGATAAAAGTATCTTTTATTTTTACCAAGTCGTTGTCATTCTTTTAACTTGACTAAAATATCTAAACAATTTGTACATTTTATCGTCTTCTTAATCCATCATCCTAGGATCTTTAGTTTGAATAATCTCTAAATTAAAATAGGAAAAGTATGCGTAGACTCGGATTAGGTTTATTTTCCTAAAATATTATTTAAATATTTTATTATAATTTTATGTTTTATATTTTATTAAGATATTTTTATTTCAATAAGATAGATATTGTAATTTAATGTTTAACATTTTAATTAAGTTAATTATATATAAATAAATAAATAATAAATTTAATATAATTATAAATTTAATATAATTTTGATATTTTAAATCAAGAAAAGTAAAAGAATACAATAAATAAAATAAAAATAAAATGACTCATTGTATTGAACTCAGTCTGTTTAAAGTGGTAGTTAAACTAACTTAGATTTATCTTAATTCCAGTCAAGTGTCAATAAGAATCAAATTTTTTAAGATGCAAATTTCTTTTAATCACTCTGTAAGCTTCGAAATTAACATAAATATAAACTAGTTATAAGAAATTATTTTTAAAATAGTCATTTGAAATTAGAAACATTAAAAATATATTTAGTTTGCTATAAATTAATTTTAGAGAAATTTCAAATAAATGGATAAATTAGTAAGTTTATTATTATAGATAATAAATTAAACCATAACTTCTTTCATGATGTTTTCTTTATTATAGGAAGAGCATTAACCTAGTTAAGATAGTGTGAGAATTGTTGTGAAAAAAAATATTTTTAAATATTTTCAATATGTATATATATTTGTAATTTCTAAAAGTGAAATTATTTATTGATTATTTTTATGGTTACTTTTTTTTTCTTTATTTATCACTAGATAGCTAGGATAACATCTATTTTCCTTATGCAGAACACATATTTTTCAAATGCAATACTCAATTTTGTCACGAAAATCACTTATATATGTAGTTACTCCAAAAAAATATCATGAAAATCACGTATATATGTAGTTACTCCAAAAAAAACTGATGTATGGATTAAATTATATTTTTTGTCGATTAAAAAGTTTCTCTCAATTCATCCAAAGATTACAACATGCTTGATTTCACTATTTATATGTCCCCACTCCTACTAGATTTGTTTGCTAGAAAAGAAGGAAAAAAACTAATTGCAAAGTGCCAGAATCTAATGAGGACTCAAAATACCCCTAAGATGAAGGTACAACCAACATACATTAAGAAGTGGGAGGATTACTAGTGTTGGAGTATTTGATTCATTACCAAGATAACCTAGAGGTCTAGGTTTCTCTGGATGTGAAATTCTATGTGAGTTAGTCTCCCTTCCATGTGCTTCATTCGCTCAGGGATTCTCCTCTAGCCTACAAAAGTGAAACAAAACGATCCTGCATATTCTATTGATTTGATTGCAAATCGTTCATGAAGTCTATAGCCTAATTACCACCTAATTAAAGTTATTGATTTGATTGCAAATCGTTCATGAAGTCTATAGCCTAATTACCACCTAATTAAAGTCATCAAGAAGATTTTTTCCTAATTATTCTAGGAGATGAGTGATGATTAAATTATATTAAAAACATATTAAAATTGATAATTTTTCAGGCGGCATTTACTAGCGACAACAGAAACCCACTTACTAAAACATGTGCCTTAATGACTCAAAAAATATTACGGTGATATAAATATACACCTTAGACAGAGATCATTAACATTTATATATATAATTTTCCAAAATTCTACCAAATTAAATATATTATTCTCATGTTTTTAATCACTCCCACATATTTAAAAAACCCTTGTTTCTCTATTGTGAAGTTCAGCTCCACTTATCTCATATTCGTATAGATACTATTGGATGAGGATTCCTTTAGTTTCCCAAGAAGTAATGATTAGAAGAAAGGATATAAAGGAACATTTCCTTTAATATTGGAAGTCAAAATCAAGTGACCATGTAACTAACGTTGTGATGCAGGAGCATCTGGTCGACAGGGCGAAGACCGAGACAGGGCGGACAGAGTTTCAGAAAAAGACTGGGAAGGTTAAACAGTTCGACAAGGGACAGCAAGACTGTCAAGTTCTTACATTTTCATTTTATTTTTCTTTACCAAGGTCAACTACAGTTTGTTTAATTTCTGTTGGGTAATTTTTAATTATTTTACTTTACTGTAGCTATCAGTGTTAATTGTAGTTAATAGATTAGATTATTGCAAATAATGTACACAGTCACCCTTTGTGGGACCAGAGTGACAGATTCGACAGAGTCAATTTTATAAACTGTCAAACAGAAACTGAGAAAGCATAACTATCTAACCGATTGTAAAAGGTAACGGCTTACAGTTATCAACCGAATTGCCTCTAATGTATAAATGACAAAACCGAAAACCCAAGGAGGGTTCGGTAGCTAAGCAACAAAGAAATATATTCAAAGAAATAGACAGAGAGAAATTTCTTTTTCCTTCATCTAAGAATTATGTGCACAAATGAATGTATAAACAAAATATCTGAGTCCTGTACAATACAAGATTTCTGTGAAATAGAAGTTCTATATAAATTATTTAACAGACAAATACCATGACCGAGAGTCACTAGCACGAATCTAAATATATGTGAAACAATCGCATAGTAAGTCACATTGCAGGTGCATACAGAGACAGTATTCCAAATTATTGAGCACACAGCGAAACCAGACAAGCAAACAACAAGCGTGAACGGAAGAGCAAAGTTGAGGAGAAAAAGGACCCCAGGTCGAAACTGGGTAAGAGACAAACCCAGGAAACTAAATACAAATTTTGCAATTTCCAAACATATATATATATATATATATATATTATATTATATATATATATATATATATATATTACATTGCAGGCCTGAATCAACCAAATAAGTTTACAACGAAACTCGTGACGAGGGTCGAACCCTTTCCACTATTAACAGACGCGACAGAGAATATATCAAACCCTCTATGCTACAGCAGCAAAATACAGACGCAAGATTGCAATACAAAGCCGAAGACCACCAGGGTACCTAGGTTACAAATCAACAAGAAGCTACAGGTAGCCTAAAAGCATACGAAAGCAACTAAACGAAAAGCACAGAGCTACCCGGAAACATGAAGCCGTAACCTGTTGCGAAGAGCCACGGAGCCGTCACCTGCAACGACAGAAAGTAAACACGTTAGGGTTTGAAGGAGTGACAAAACCCTGACCCGAAACCATACCATAAGCTCATGAGTAAAGGAACGAAATAGCCAAGAAGACGAGGAGTAAAATAGAAGGGGAGATACTGTACCTGTAGGTGAACGATTCCCCTGTTCATCAAGACAAAACCTGACCACAGAGGGGCCAAATTGGTCAGTCATTATTTGAGAAGCGAAAAAGGAAATATAACAGAGAACTTAAGCTTACCTGAACGACGAGTTGAATGCCGGAAACAGCTGTTGCAGACCATCAAATGTACATTGCCACTGAGCATAGCCGGAACCCTCCATACTGAGAAATGACCACAAAGATACCGCGCCATTGACCGAAACAAACCAACAACTCAGAAAGATAACAGTCGACAGAGCAATCCACGGAAGAATCCGACAACAAAACCACTAACAGAGCCGTAACTTACCAACAAACGCGAGAACCAAGTATGCAGGCAAAACCACGGTGAAAAACCAAACATTTGAGCAAGAAATCCATAGGAAATCGACTAAGTATCGACTGTTATCACAGAGATAGAGCCGAGCTCAAAAACAGGTCGCAGAGCAGTGAAACAATTGACCAAAATGACAATGAGTGTGAAATGACCAAACAAAAGGGCAGCCGGGAGGATTAGGGTTACAACAAAACCGAGACAGACAGGTGTTAGCACGAGAACGGATAAGGTACCGGGAGGTAGGTAGGTAATCACATTCGCATTCAATATCGAACCGAGCCAAAAAATTAGCAATCAACCATAATTAACAAACAAATTTGAACAGTACCGTGGGTAGGTGAGCTGGAGAGGGGCCGCGTGGATGGGCCACATCAATTGGTATCAGAGCTCGTTTTATTTTATTTTATTTGTTAGTTAGAGGAAGATGGCAGAAGTACAAGCGCCAAGACGAGGGCGTGGCAGAGGTGCACGAAGAGGAGGAGGAGGAGGAGATGAAGGATTAAGAGAACAGATTAGAGTTCTTACAGCTCGCTTGGAAGCAGTGGAAGCGGGTAGACGAAGAGACCTAGAATTGGGAGATGAGAGTGAGGAAGAAACAGTAGCTGCTGCAGAAGCTTCTGATCAAGAAGCTCCAGAATTAAGACTGCTGCGTTCAATCTTATTAGCCAGCAGCAAGCCAAAGACAGAAATTTCAAATTATGATGGTAGTCTGTCTGCTGATATTCTATTAGATTGGATCATGGAACTGGATAAATACTTTGAGAATGAAGAAATTAGGGAGGATAAGAAAGTTAAGTTCACCGCTACTAAATTAAAAGGACATGCCCTCTTGTGGTGGGATAATGTCCAGGCAGACAAAAAAAGATTGAATAAATTACCCATACGAAACTGGGCGAAGATGGTAGCGAAACTGAAAGGCAGGTTTCTGCCAAAGGATTACCAGGTTGAACTATGTCGGAGAGTGCAGAATTTGAGATAGAAGGGTATGACTATCAAAGAATACGCAGAAGAGTTCTACTGGGTCAATCTACGTGCTGGTTACACGGATGAGACTCCTGAAAAGACAACACGGTATGTCAACGGTTTGAGGATGGAGATCCTGGATGAAATTAGTATTCTTTCTCCCAAAAGTATAGAGGAAGCCTTTCAGAGTGCTGTGAAGGCTGAGGAGAAAATTAATAGAAAGCAGAATAACAGGAGAGGAAGGGGAAATGGTAGAGGACGAGGACAGTCCTACGGAAGAGGAAAGAGTGCTGCAAACAGTGAAGAAGGCAGCATCTCAAAAACTTCAGGGACAACTGACAAAGGAGACAACACTAGAGGAGGTCGGTCATATCAGCGTGGACGAGGGAATGGCCGCGGAAGAGGAACTGGTTTCCAATGCTACAGGTGTCAAAAATGGGGACATCGATCCTTTGAGTGCCCAGAAGTTGAGCAGGCAGGTCAGAGAGGAACGTATATGGTTCAGCCGGAAGAAGCGGAAGCGCAGCCACGAGAAGTGGAAGATGTGGCGAAAACGGGAGAATCATTGCTCCTGAATAAAGTTCTGCTGAAGCCAACCAAAGAAGTGTCTGAACTGACTCAGCGGAAGTCACTGTTTTGGACAGTCTGTAAATCGCATGGGAAATGCTACAAGGTGATAATAGACAGCGGGAGTACGGATAACTTGGTTTCCACTGAGATGGTAGAAAAATTGGGGTTAAAGCGGCTGAAAAACCCCACACCTTACAAGGTGTCGTGGCTACAGAAAGGCCACCAGCTGTTGGTTGATGAACAATGCGAGGTGGAGTTTCGCATTGGCAAGTACCACGATACAGTGGTCTGCGATATTATGCCCATGGACGTGTGCCACATACTGCTCGGAAGACCATGGCAGTATGACAGAAGGGTGACACACGATGGAAAG